>JABXWE010012281.1:0-18023 GCA_014611495.1 Limonius californicus
AAAGATAGTCATTGGCCATCTTTTGGTCTGTCGTCTGCATGTGTATGTTATAACTAACTTGTCTAAAGTGTCTACAGCACCTTTGGTTTTGTTGTAATCTAAAATCATAAACGGTTTTTTATGATCTTTATCACATACACCGGAATCATGGTGCATGGTGCTCATGAGTGTCACATTTTTATTCCGTTTCGGAATATAGGAAACTACCGTTGTGTTATTTGTAAAATAGAACTTTGAAGACAAAACTTCTTTCCTGTTGCAGACTAATGCGGTTGGCAATTCAGGTTTATTTTTTCGAATAGTGCCAAGCATGGTTATATATTTCTTTTCAATAGCATCTGCCCCAGATCGTGCGAGGTAAAAAAATTATCACACGTTACGTTGTGACCTTTTAGACCATAAGTAAGGTCTAGCACAACTCTTTTACCTTGACCTTTCTCTGCAGGTTCACCTTCTTTTTTTCCGAGGTATACTTGCATGTTATATGCATAAGCATTTACAGAATCGCATAAAGTCCAAATTTTGATTCCGTATTTGGCTGGCTTGTTGGCTATGTATTGCCTGAATGGACAACGGCCTCTAAAAGGTACCAGTTGCTCATCTACTGTTACATTTTCGTTAACATTGTAGACCTTAGGTAGAATTGCAACCCATTCGTCCCACAAGTCCCGTATGGCCGCTAATTTATCAGTCTGGCGTCGTTGTGGTCGAGTTCCTTTATCGTCAAAGCGAATTATTCTCGAAATTACATGAAATCGTTGTAGAGACATCGTTGCTCTGAATATGGGTCGCCCTACATTTCCATCCCATAGACTGACTGTTGCCTCTCCATGAGATTTATACACTCCAGCTAGAAGCAGTAGGCCCAAATATGCTTCTAATTCAACTACTGTTAGTTCCTGCAACTGTTCGCCATAAATTCGTTTTCCTTCTATATTTGACATTTTCAAAATTAGGTTTACAATTTTTGGCGTGAAAAATAAGGAGTACGCGGATTTTACATCATGTATTCTAGACGTAGCGTACCTTGTTGGTCCAGGATTCAACGAAATAATATTTTCTGCTGAAAATCTTCCTTGTTGATTAGGTTGGTTGCAGTTCCATACTATATTGCCATTTTTTGAAGTTACGTTATTAACCACAGCAACTTCATCTAGAATCGTAGGTTCCACTTCATCATCCGATTCACTATACACCTCAGCTTCGGACAAATGGTCCTCTACTTCAGAAGCACTATCATCACCATCAGAAGCATATAAAAGTTTCTCAAGTTCACTATCCGTCAACAATTGCTTACTACACATTTTCAATAATTTCTTTCTACTGTTTCTTGTTAGAGTAGCATCAAGTTTGATATTTACCACGAAACTGACACACGGGTACTCATTGGCAGAATATATACGCGGAGACACGGACAAGTCCCAACAGGAATCAGCTTATCGTTTACCGCCCGCAAATAACGTTCATGTTGAAACGTGTTGAATAAATGTAGCAATATAAATTATTGTTATTGAAATAAAACAAAACCAATAAAATGTGTTCATTTATGATAATAATTCGCTTCTTGTTCCTCAAATTTAAACCAAACTAATCGCAGGGTCATATTGACCCGAACACAATGAGTGTAACAAATGCATTTAAAAAAAAAACTAAATGCATTTTTTTGTTATCAATCTAGGTACACCATTATTAGAGTAAAATAGTAAAAGTCATAGAGCGGCAACAAAATATTTAAATAAATAAACGATTTATGGGCATTAGAAGAACCCGATCGGGTCATATTGACCCGAACACAATAGGAGGGTTAAAGCAATGTACGTAACAAAAGATAATCCGCTTTTCGTTTTGTACCTTGCCTGCTTGGAGCTGACGTGTATAAATTTTTTGCTAAGACCAGCGTAAAAGCGGTTGTCTTCTTTCAACGCACGGGATCATTTCTTAACGCAAGTGAAGTTTTAAATGCTTGCAACCTTGCAAAATGACAGTGGTCTCGACTATAATAGAAATTTCAAACTTGCACCAGCAAATTTCTTCCAACTTCCACGAACCCGGATTACTAAAGTAGTAGTGTTGTAGTAACAGCAGGGGACAATACATCATTGCCTTCAACTTTTACCTGTTCTACCCCAGTTATTCCTTCTCATTCTAGTGACTGTCCTTGTTTTAATATCATAATTTAGTAATTTCTTTTTTATTTTTATCAACTCCACGTAATGTTAGAGACCCGGCCGCGATCTTAAAAGATGTAGAAATGTATACTGCAGGCAATAACAGAATTTAAAACAAATTGTGCGACGCAGTTTTTAGTTATTACGTTAAATATGACGAATTTCTATGTACTCACAAATATTTTATTAATTACTACTTTTGTAATTGACAGAGCACTGCAAAATTTCTTCTTTGCCTAGATACAGGCTTAAAGAAGTAGTGTTCCAGTGTTCCAATTCAGAGCAAAATGTTAATTAGGTCAGGAGAAAACTAAAACCCATCTAATTTCGTAAGGCATCATTAAAACATTTTTTTTAATGTAAATGTAAATGGCAATATACATAGAAGAGATACACCAAAGGAAATTTTTTCAAAAGTAAAATAGATCAAAGTATAGTAATGTTACGTGCATACGATTTTAGAGTATATCCAGCCCTTAAATGTGCAATTTTGCAAACAAATACAGGTATGCAATCCAAATTACGTTGATATGTATACTACTAAATACATTGCGTTGCGTCTCTTTACAATATACTGCTCTTTGGTTAAACTATTAAAAAAAACAAGAAAAACGAAAAACTAGTAGTCACTTATGTGCAGATTGACGTTATTTTGTTATTTATAGAAAAACTTCCAGCTAAAGTGTATTTTTAAAATATCGTTTCGTAAAAATAATTAACTTGATTATTTGCTTATGCTTGAACTTACCTTCGGAATTCAAAACACATTTTTTGCGTCTTTCAGCGTCGTTCACGGGAAACTGGAACATATGAAGTCCCAAATCTGTTCTTTGACTCTTGGCACAATTTTTGTAAGAACACTTAATTCCTGACGGTCGAATGATTTTAATTCTGCTCTTCTTTTCTCGTTGAACTGGTCGAAATACAAAGCAAAGCTAATCCTTTTCCGTGTAATGATATTAACAAATTGCACTGCAAGGAAGGGATTTCCCATGATTTTTCGCATGTTAATAAAGTGCAACCAATGGGAGATTATTTGATACATAAGTAATTAACTAATTATAATTTGGGAATACGGCAATAAATGCAAAGCTATAGTAAAATTCAAAACCATTCAAAACTAACTATGTTTGTAATTATATTGCAATTATCATTAGCATAACATCGCGTCTTTAATTCTAATATCCCGTAAACTATCTCCAGAAAATTATATTTTGGGATTATGGTATTATATACATTATTATGTATCCCGTCCGAGCCGCTTTAAAATGGCATTTTCAAAGAAAATCATTAAGACACAAAGCGAGTGAACTTTTGGAATATACAGTGTGTCTCAGAAAGAATGGGCCAGCGTTTAGATAGATAGATAGATAGATTCTTTAGGTAAAAATAAAACGATTGAACCTAATATACCTTAGGCCGAAAGTCCTTCCTTAAGAAGTTATAGGGCCTTAAAGTTCAATTTTTTATTTCTTCTTTTTATTGTAGTTTCCACAAATCTAAAGATATTTCTTTCAAACTTGGTACACATACTTACCATTATGTAGTAAAGTGGTAGCAGCATTTTCATAAACCAGACTTAACTTTAAGAGGCACTTAACCTACCACTCAAATTTTATATTAGCTGTAACTTTGTTATTAGTGGAATATTTTGCAGTTTTCTTTTATTTTTTGAAAGATAATTAAAAAGTACAAAAATAAGGTACTCTTAGCTCAAACGCGTAAATGCAACCGTTTACCTTAAAATGCTTGCGCAAGTTTTGAGTTGACGTTAGGACGTGCAATTATCAGGTAGCCATGATAACAAAAACAATGGGTAGTGCTTGTTACTGCAGAAAAAAAAACAATGCTAACTCAATTAAATACCATGCTGTAATAGAAATTTTATTTTTTGAGCGTATACGCAAACCGTATCTCTCATTTCAGCATTGGAGAATTCGTTATGTCGCGGCATTTTCGTAAACACAAAACAAAAATTAAAAATAAAATTTCTATGACACCAAAGTATTTAATTGACTTAGCATTGTTTTTTTTTCTGCAGTAGCAAACACTACCCACTGTTTTTGTGATCACGGCTACCTGATAATTGCACGTCCTAACGGCAACTCAAAACTTGCACAAGCATTTTAAGGCAGACGGTTGCCTTTACGCGTTTGAACTAAGAGTACCTTATTTTTGTACTTTTTAATTCTCTTTCAAGAAATAAAACTGCAAAATCTTCCACTAATAAGAAAGTTAGAGCTAATATAAAATTTGAGTGGTATGTTAACTACCTCTTAAAGTTAAGTCTGGTTTATGCTGCCACTTTACTACATAATGGTATGTGTACCAAATTTGAAAGAAATATCTTTAGATTTGTGGAAATTACAATAATAAGAAAAAATAAAAAATTTAACTTTAAGGCCCTATAACTTCTTAAGGAAGGACTTTCGGCCTAAGGTATATTAGGTTTAACCGGTTTATTTTTACCTAAAGAATCTATGACTAAACGCTGACCCATTCTTTCTGAGACACCCTGTATAAATAACGCTTATCCGCCCCAGCCTGTAGAAATACAGTTAGGTTGTAATATTCCAGTTTCTATTTACTTCTTTACTACCTTCTTTAGTGTGTCTTGTGAATCATAAATCTCTTGCATTGTAAGAACATAAGAATAATCCGCATTAGAACGGACCTCCAGGACATTGGACATTTCTCTCAGTTCGTGGAGAAATTAAGACGTATTTCGTAGTGTTTGACCAGCAGGGGCGACATCTTTAGGTCTGCACCCACACTATTCAATAATAGGAGTCAGAGTCAGAGGTCTATGTGTTTATTTGCCTATGACTGCGGCCATTACGCCATTCTCTGCACGGCTTTCGTCGTGATTGTTGTTGGTGTGATTTGACGTGATTGTCGCCTCATGTTAATTTGGTAAGTAAAGTTTTTCAATGCATAAATCGGTTATATAATTCGTCTTAAGAGGCCTATTCGGTGTGTTTAGCCTCGGTAAAAACTATTCTGTTGCAATTATTTTAATATTCCTGCTGTAATGGTTACTTCCCTTCATTTTCACCAAAAGTTGTGTATAATTTCTCGAAAATTCAACTAAATCAAATAATTTAGCAATAACTGGGTACCTACTGTTGTACTTCAATAAAGTAAGTATCAAATTAATAAATCAAAAATTGGGTGATTTTGGGTTCGAACGAAAATGGAACATTGTTACTGTTGTACTTTTTTAAAAGGCAGTAGGTAGATAAAGTGGTTTCGCTCAGAGGATGCTCGCACGTCATCAGTGTCGTATTAGAAAGTGGTGACGTCCTTGTGCCGTGCCAACATAAATTTAAAAAAAATTAATTTTTTTGCCAAAATACGCAGTAAAAGTCGTTTTATTTGCAAGACCGTGGAATATAATTACACGAGTCTGAGTATAATTATTTAATGTTTCATAGTTTTCCTGCAACAGACAAAAACAATAAAACTGTTGGGAATTTTACGTTTTCATGTCGTCACTATCACTTTCAAAATAATCATCGTCATTTGAATCGTCTTGTAAATTTATCACTATTGGAGGAATATAGTCGATTACAATTTCCCGTTCCAACCAATTTTCAATTAGTTTAGTGGTATGTTCGGTACATTTTAGCCAATTTCCTGATAGACATTGATTTAAAGCTTGATTCCACATAATCGGCACCTGTTCATCCCTGTGTCCATTTTGTCCAATATGTTTGTCGTAAAATCGTTTGCAATTAGCCCAAATTAATTCAATTGCATTGAAATGACAATGATAGGGCGGCAAACGTAGAATTTCGTGTCCGTGTTCGCGCAACATCTCATCAACCACTTATTTTTTATTAATTTCAACTATTTTGATAGATATAATAGTTCAATTTTTAGTTGGGTTGGGGAGTACTCTATTTCATGTTCATCAAGCCATTTTTGAATTTCACACTTTTTCCAGTTCGACGTTGGGTGCCTTTCGATATCTCTACTGTGGTATAATGCGTTGTCCATTATTATCCAAGAAGGTTCAGCTAAATTTGGGATATGTTTCTCTGATGTCCATTTTTCGAAAACTTCGCTTTTCATGTTATCATGATAATCAGAGTTTCTTGATGTAGAGGCAAAAACTAAGCTGGCTTCTTGTATAAAGCTATTATTTGACCCTGCATGTAAAACAATGAATCTTTTTCCACCTGATCCACTAGGTTTTCTTACACTTTTAACATTTTCATCCCGCCAGCTTGTTCAATTTCCCCCTTCGGAAAAAATCCACGTTTCATCCAAGAACACTAATTGTCTTTTTAAACCCACAGCATTTTGTTTATATATTTTTTTTAAACTCCACTTGCTGCTGCACAATTCTGGTTTGCTCACATAAATATCTACGATTACAGTCTTTCTTGTACTTAAAACCGATAGTTTCTAAAAGTTTGGACAAGGTCGCTCTACTTCCGATATGCGCAATTTCTTTATGTTTTAATTCATCCATGAGGGTGTACAATGTCACTGGTTTTTTCTGGCGATACATATCGTATATAGCATCCCGGGCAGCCATCTTCTGTCCTTCTGGTAAATCTTCCGTTTTTGGTTTTGAACGTTTAATACATTTGCCAACGGTTGGAAGATTTTCCTTATCTTTTTTGGCAATTCGATCAACTGTACGTAGTCCTATACCTAGCGATTCGGCAACTCTTTCTCTCACGGCACTTAGCGGCAGCAAAGTACATTCAAAAATTCGGCCTCTTTGGTGACGCTTTACAAATGAACTAATAATGGTTTTTAAAATTGACTTCCTTATATATGTGAACACGTTTAAAACTATTTAATCTTAATGCATTACATTCAACAAAACTAATTACCTACCTACTATTAACGACTTTAGATGTTAAATGACTATAGAAAGTAATTGATTAATAATTGATATTTAATACCTACCATCGTAAACTTCAAATTTCTTTGTATTTATGTCTTAATTTAGCTAGAAATGCTTTTCATAAGGTCGCCCAAGGCAATTGAATATTTTAAATAATTAGAACGTATAGGGCCGCTTCAATTATTAACTTGTTGAGAACTGCAGGTTTCCGTTTGGATAGATTTACACTTACACCGTACGAAAATGCCTTCGGTAAGAACTGCCTTCCCGAAGTGGTCTCGACTTTTTACCTAATAAGACTGCTATTACTATTTAAAGGCGTAAAATCATCAAAGGACGTAATATAATCAATTTTTACATTAATATTTTATACATTTCTCATAACACTGTTTTAAAAATAACAATTCTACTTATTATTCTTGGAGTAAATTAGGTACAATTAAAAAAAATACATATTTTCTTCTAACATTATCACATAATAATACATATATATAAAATTAAATAGCAGTAATCAACGTTGCATATGTTTAATTGGCCTTGCATCTGGAAATAATAATTGCGGTTTTCTTTGATAAACAGATCACCACTTGGATTTTGCTTGATCCATAACTTATTGCCCATTTCTGAAACGGCTGATTTGATTTTTTTATTTTTAATTGAATACAAACACTTTACTTCTATCAGTCCATTATCTCCTAGCATACCATCAGGGCTCGCCCCTAGAAACGGGTAATCATTATAAACAAATAACCCACATTCCTTAACAGTAGTGTGTAATTTTTCTTGAAATTTTTTAATAACATTGTAACGAAGCGTTACTATTTTTTTATGTTTATTTTGACTTTTAGGACTCCGTTTCAGTTGTTTACATAACTACGTTATGCCGTTTTGTTTAGAAGCTTATTTGATTGATTTTTAGTAATATTATTGTGTACCGACCGCTGATTTTCCGAATGCACCCCGTATTATTGACATATTCACCGATATATGTGAATGTAATTACTAACCGTTGATTTAATGTTTTACATTTCATAGCCGCTTAAAGTAATTTGTTTATTATGTGCCGTATCACCACATGTTGCATTTCTGGTTTATTTTGTTATCCTTATCAGAGGCTGTTTTAGTTAGATATCATTATTGGGAATAATTTCAAGCACCGTTAATATTTATTTGCTTCGATTTTGTGAGTGTTACCGATTTATATAAATGCATTTATGTACTGTTGAATTTATATTTACAACCGAATAAGGTAATTTATTTATTTTTGCGCCGTTTAGCAATATTACGAATTCACATTTCATTTTATTAGCAGTACTAGATACCGTTTTATTTTAATGCCGTTATTAGAGTTATGTTAATTACCAGTTACGTTTATATCCGAACAATTAGCATTCATATTTATGTCCGAATATTGTAAATTTAGTTTATTAGAAATGCATTTACGCGTGGAAATCTGATAACCGCATCTCCGGCGTAAAGCAGTGGGGCATCGAGGTGTCTCCTACTCTCGGCAGAAATGCGTGAATTGAACCGAATTTTGTAAATACCGTTAACCAGCGGGTATAAATACAGCCCCTCGAGCATTAAACGAGCAGTTACTTCCACCTATCCAGCAGTTCCAGTCTACCAGCGAAGAAGACAGTAAGGTACGCTCCAACCCCGAGGCACCGCTTGGGTAAGCACTTGTATTATTCCGGAACTATTTGATTTCATTCATTGTGTATACCGCTCTCTCTCTCTCTCTCTCGCCCAATACATATCTCGCACCCTCTCTCTCTCTCTCGCTTCCCCTCTCTCTCTCTCTCGCTTCCCCTCTCTCTCTTGCACCTTTCATTCCCCTTTACGGCTGCGTTTGTCCTGACGTAAGGTTCCTTATGGAAATCACCATCGCTGCGTTTGACCTGAGGTGGTGCTTTTTCCAATCCCGTTTCTCTCTCTCCCCCTTACGGCTGCGTTTGTCCTGACGTAAGGTTCCTTCTGGAAATCACCATCGCTGCGTTTGACCTGAGGTGGTGCTTTTTCCAATCCCGTTTCTCTCTCTCCCCCTTATGGCTGCGTTTGTCCTGACGTAAGGTTCCTTCTGGAAATCACCATCGCTGCGTTTGACCTGAGGTGGTGCTTTTTCCAATCCCGTTTCTCTCTCTCCCCCTTACGGCTGTGTTTGTCCTGACGTAAGGTTCCTTCCGGGAAATACAGTCGCTGGGTCTGTCCTGAGGCGGTGTTTTCCACCATATTTTCTCGTCTTGTTAGAGAGAGAGAACCGTTAGAGTCCGTTCATACCGGGGTTTGTACCCATCAAGTGCCGAAATATCCGATTTCCTGCCCCACATACCGTATCGATACCGAAGTTGCTACCGTATCTGCTACCGTATTGCTGCCGTAGTTGCTACCGTATTTGCTACTGTTTTGCTACTGTATTTGCTACCGTATTGCTACTGTTTTGCTACTGTATTTTGCTACCGTATTGCTACCGTATTGGCTACTGTATTTGCTACCGTATTGCTACTGTTTTGCTACTGTATTCGCTACTGTATTTTGCTACCGTTTTGCTACTGTATCTGCTACCGTTTTTGCTACTGCTTATTTTGCTATTGTATTGTACATGTGAAATCCTGTATGTTTAATTCATCCAGTATATGTCTTAAACCATTTTTGCCTTAATTATTCCGCGACACAGTATAGTTAGATATCTAGGACCGCTCCCGAGACTGCAGTTAAGTAACATCAGTCCCCTGGAAACCGACGTCTTCAACTGTAGCTACCTAGGACTTCGCTATCCCTACCAGGACAACGAAGCATCGACGGAGAGTAAACTTCGTAACAAAATCTGGCCCCCGAGGCAACCGAAGCAATTGCACGTAATTAGCAGACGTGCAATTGACCCGCAGAGTTAAGCAAATTAAAGAGCGTCACACTACCTAAAAAAGACATACAAAAAATATTTGAATTAAATACATAATTAAACATAAAGTTCTTGAAAGAGGAAGTTTCCTGTCTGTATCGACTATATAGAATTGAAATGCAGTTTATACTCGATATTTTCTGTATGAAACCATAATATTAGAAAGCAAATACAACAATGCTAATTCAACTCCTCTTTTATTTTGAAATAAAACCACAATTTTAAATATTATTGCAAATCAATTTCATAAATGCCATAAATGAGCTAACTTGGGTTGCTTGGAATTTCTATTTGTGCCACTCTATAGGTTTATCTTTAATTTCACCATAAATATTCATTTCACCCACGAACTGTTTGACATAGGATATCTTGATAATCATCTTGTATCTTCCACGAGGAATGTATGGTGGTAATCTTGAATAATCTGGTTTAAAATTGTAGACGTAATAAAAACCCTGAAAATTATACAGTCTGATTTCGAAGAACTGAATATTAGTTTTTTAATCAATAAGCGACTTTATAAGGCGGCAATAATAATTGATTAACGAGTTTATTATTCAGAAATGGAATTAGCTGGAAGCATTATTACCTTTTTTAAGGGACAATTATGTATATTAGATTTATTTTTCAACAACCCCTGCACGTCAAAGTTATTGTTTGCGTACTCCACACATAAATTTAGGCTCATCGTTATTGGAAAAAATCGATACTCATTACTTAGAAATTTCAGGACCTGTACGTCTGCCTGTAAAACAATATATAGGTAAAACAATATATCTACCCTATAGTATTGGATTAAAAATAGCGTTACATTTCTAAACAGTGCAAGTAATATAAATAATTGCCACTTGCTTGACCATAATGTGTGGATTCGCGTGCGTACACGTAGATATATATTTAAAGTAGATAAACAGAATCACAACATTATATACCACCTCATCAGTTGTTGTTTGATCGATTAACAAGTATCCGCTTGCAGGGTAGGGTATACATCATAACTACGGCGCTTTTTAAAAAAGATGGCGCGTCAGTAGATTGCATTCTGAACATGAAGTGTATAGGCAGCTAACATTACATAAAGCAATAAATCATTGGTGAATGTTTAGGGATTTAAGGATTACACATTTAAGTGATTTTAACTGCAGGTAGGTATTTACTTGAGACAATATTTGCATTTGTTTTGGTTTTATAGATCAACCCACTACAGTCCCAATAAGTATATGTTTTTATATGTGCAACAAATTATTATCAAAACTGGCACCAACACTTAAGTAAGTAACATGGAAAAGTCAGTAAAGTCAGTAATTAACTAATATTTTAGAAAGTAGCAAGCTAACTCGGACATGCTCGTTAAGTAATAATTCTGTAGGAGTATAAGATGAAAAGACAATCTTGTTCAATAATACTAATCCCAAGACAAATAGAATATTGTGAAGGCATTTGTCTGCTTGAAAATTTATATGTAATTAACTAAATACTCTTTAATGACTTTCTAAGTCATAAGTTTCTCAAAGTTTATGACATTATAATGTTAAGAGAAAATCTTTGTCATTTCGTTTCTACCGTTGTCCCGTATCTGTTCGGTTTAGAATACAATTTATAATTTTTAAACTCGCTTTTTGCGTGTGTGGTTGTGTTTGAAATAAGCAGTTTTAAGTTTTAATTACAAAAACAATATGCCGCGCAGTAGTGGCGTACTAAAGCAGCGAAAGCCAGAAACCACTATGTTAAAAGATGTAAAATCCTGTAGTCAATTGAAAATGCGGAGGGTTTTGTCCCAGAAGATGCTCATTTACAATTCTATGACAAGTAAGTACATTATTATTAATTATTACTAGGTATGCTATTAAGATTATTACACAAAACTAACTTACGAATGGATTTAATTAATGGTAATATACTAACTAAAGCAGTGGTGTCAAATAATCGGCCCATTGACCGCGAGACTTTAAAATACGGCCCTCGCTCCGAAGCTTGAAGTTGATTTTATTAAAATAATAAAAATAGAGTATACATTTTTATAACATTAAATTATAGTAGTATCTTGTAAGGAACGCCGTTTTATGGTCACTGGTATATTCGTCGCTTCCGATGAAGATCCAACCACGTGAAAATGTTATTGTTAAAGCATTAAATTTAAAACTTCATTGCCGAAATCTGGTTTTCACATTTATGTGGCACTGTTTTAAAGCGTTTGGCAAAAATTATCAGGAATTATATTACGCAAAAAGTAACATCCAAATCGAATTGATTGAAAATATAAATGAGGTATTTGCGAATATATATAAAAGACGATTTTTTTTGCTAGCTACAAGTTTTTTTTTAGAAATAGTTATTTATGCAACAAGTGCATACAGTAGTACTTTTTTTCACGAATGGGAAGTTTGACGCGCGAACCGTAGGCGAATCCATGAGTGAAAAAAGATATTTTTTCTACGACTGGCAGCAATTAGAAAAAGAATAAATATAAATAAATAAATTTCAGAGTTAGTTTACAAACGTTTTTCACGCTTTTTACTTTTTTTCAAATTACCATAAACATAAACAAGTGTTTTGCGCACAGAAAATAGTGAAATATGGTACAGTTTTTTTAAATGTTTTTTTTGTCTACTAGGTAATAGACTAATAATTATACTGAATATGGTGGTCCGTGTTCATATATGAGTTTGACTCCACTGGACTAAAGGGTTCATAACTAAATATTAATATAATAATTTTTTTGATAGTTTACCAGAGGTAGACCTTCCAGAATTATGTATAGAAGTAGAAAATTATGCACCACCAATTTTACCATCTTTACGTGGAAACCGTGTTGTAGATATTAATTACTTGATCGAACAAGCGCGCAAGATTGGTGTTCACGATTGTTCTTGCACACAAGGAAAAATGTTATTCCATACAGAATGTAGAGTTGGTTTAATATCCCATCTGACGTACCAATGTGGCGGTTGTGGACAAAAAATGGTTGTGAAAACACAAAATTGTAATAATGATTTAAATAATTCGCTTGTTTGGGGTATTTCGTCAGTCGGAGGTGGCTATTCGCAGGCAGAAGAATTGTTGTCGGTAATAGACGTCCCTATAATGTCCAAGAAAACATATACACTATAAAGGACGAAACTTTATGTTCCAAATTGGAAGAATTACTATCGCAACAAATGCATCAATACGCCATGGAAGAAAAAGCACTGGCTATAGCGGCTGGACAGATAGAGCAGGGAATACCTTATATTAAGGTAATAGTTGATGGTGGATCGGCTAAAGGGTCCTATGGGCATAGTTACTCATCATTGTCCGGGGTCGCATATGTAATTGGGCAACAAACAAAAAAACTTTTATACATTGGTGTAAAAAATAAATTTCGTCATGTGTGTGCAACAAACAAAGGTGAATACCAGTGTCTCAAAAACTTTATACGACCGTCAACAGGAATGGAGCAAAGCATCATTATCGAAGCTTTCAATAGAAGCGAGTGTGATTATGGTTTGCTGTATAAATATGGTGTAGGCGATGGTGATACTAGTGTATATACACGAATACTGGAAAATGTATCTTATGGGCGTTATGTTATTAAGTTGGAATGTGCAAATCACACCACACGAGCGTTTACCGCGAATCTGTATAAATTAGTTAAAAATACAGAATACGACCCTGTCGCTAGGAACATCATTAAATCGAAAATTTCAGGATATAGCGCACTTGTGCGAACAATCATTGCGCGAAGGCCAATACTTAGTAACCTTGTAGCAGATTTAATAAATTCTGTAAGGCATATTTTTGGGGATCACAACGCATGCTGGAAAGAAGTTTGCAGCAAACAAACTAATACAACGAATAATCAGGTGCCGTTGTTGGAATCTTCAAATATATTTAAAGAAATTGTGAAAGTTTGCGACAATGTCATTCCGAAAGCAGATCGCCTTAGTCGAAATGTTACAACGAACCATGCAGAGAGGTACATGTCAATTGTTGCTAAGTTCACTGGGGGTAAAAGAACAAATTTAGTGCAGCGAGGGGTATACCGAAATCGTTGTATTGGGGTAGGTTTGCATTTCAATTCCGGCGTGGAGTGTCATAAAATGTCTACAAAATTAAAGAAGCATGTTTTGAATAGATTTTATGTTAGACGACAAAAAATAAAAACGCCCAGAAAAAGAATAACAAAGAAAACTAAAGTACAGCAAGATGACATTGATTATGGAACAAATCCTGCACAACCCGATCTTAGTCCTTCGGAGATGGAGATAGAAAAATCCAATATATTGGCTGATTTAAGTAAAATAAATTTTGAAGAAATCGAAAGAAACACGGTGGGACAGAAAGAAAACATAAATTGGCATCAAGCCCGAAGAAATAGACTAACTGCATCATCTTTCGGAAAAATTTGTTTACGAAGGGCTACTACCCCTTGTCATAATCATTTAAAAACATTGTTTTACCGCAACACCGATTTAAAAACAAAGGCTATACTATATGGCATTGAAAATGAAAAAGTGGCTATACAAAAGTTTACACAATTGTTGGAGATAAATGTAGCCGACTGCCGTTTGTTTATATGTAAAGACCATTGTTTTTTAGGTGCTAGCCCTGATGAAATAACATCAAACAACGAGCTTGTAGAAGTCAAGTGCCTTTATTCCATAAAAAATTTAAAAATAAAACAGGCTGCCAAAGACAACAGAACGTTATGTGTGACAATAAATGACAGTAATGAATTAATGTTAAAACAGACACATCATTATTATTTTCAAATTCACGGTCAATTAAATATTTGTCAGAAGGATTACAGCTATCTAATTTTATATACAGATGTAGATCCTGAGTACCTGAAAATAAAGAGAGACCAAAACTTCTGGGAAAGTATAATGATTCCAAAGTTATTACAATTTTGGGAAGGATATGCCTTACCCGAATTAGCGGATCCACGGATTCCTAGAGGATTAAACTGCAGAGATAAATCAAAATAGGCTTAAATTGTTTTTATTAGTTGTAATATTTATGAATATGTATATAAAACAATTCTTGATTTATGCGTAGTAATATTTGTCTATATACACAAACCATTTAAATGTTAAATGTATTTTATTTGTTCATTAAACAATTATATTCGTTAATCAGTCTCCCCTATTTCTTTTTGATATCTAATTTTATATTTTCAGATATATACAATTTTACGTGAAGCTGTAAAATGGGTAGAACTTAAATAATATAACCCTACACAGGATTAGTGTAGTTTAAAACTGATAAGCATCTTTCGATTTTTACCTGGCCGATCTGACGTCATCCCTGCCTGTCAAAACATTTTAGTAGAAGTTACATTATTTTTGAAAATGGGAAATTTCTTAATTGATTATTGCAGATTCTACTTAATCAAATAATGCGGGCGGGGCATCAAATGGTGCGAAAATTGTGAGAGTAGGCAATGGGAAAATATGAAATCATTTGTACAGTCCAATTTTAAATTACAGTGTATATACTGAAAATATTACCCTGACTTACTTTTGGCTGCTCGTTTTCATTCATTAAAAAATTAGGGGTTTATAATAAAAATATCAAATAATGTCATCTCCTAGGCATACACATGAAAAAGTAGTGTACCAAATTTCAAATTAAAATATTGATAAGGTTCAGAGAAAATCCCCGAGTTGCTATTTTCTCTGTTTGTCATAAAAAAATTATTTCTTAATATAAATCAAAAGTAGGTATGAAAAATAATAATATTACAAATTCCCAATTTCAACAACCAACAAATTATTGATTTAGAGCATTTTTCGCCGTACCTATTATTAGGGTATACCCTAGCCTTAAGTACCCTCTGGGTTCGGTTGTGCCAAGGAAAGCTTGCAGAAAGATCTCTGGCGTACGACTTGTTGAACCATACCACCTCTGCCCTTTCGAATTTCACATCATAATCGTTTTGCTTATACTGAGCAAGTTGCTAAAAGCGTAACAACATTTTACTGGTGTTGCAATATATTTAAATCAATTCTACTAAGTTGTTAATTGTTTGTTGCCTTATTACGTTGAAATTCATACTTATATTTTACTAATAATAATTGACAATTTTAACAGGTATCTATTTTTATTTTACCTTTATATGTATTTCAACATGCAAAATGTCCTTTTAAAAAGCTGCAAATGTTTACTTCATTAAATGCTTTTGAAAAAGACATTTTGCATGTATAAAGCAAAAATAAAAATAAATACCTGAGGAAATTGTCTATTATTACTTTTAAAATATAATACTAATAAGCGTTTGATCAAAATAAAAAAAATGCAAAATGTTGTTCTTGGATTAAATTAATACATTTTGCGAAGCTACAGCTGGACCTGGTTACAAAGTGTTTGTTTAACTATTCCAACATAAGAATATCTTTGGAGGGTCTCTGATTTTTACCAGAATAAATCTCATGCCCTATCACCCCCGCAACTGGATTGTTATGCTAACTGAACAAACACAATTATTTTCACGTTACGAGTCACTAACGGTTTGCGATGTAAATTAACGTAGTAACGATACAACTTTATAATTAGAGCACATTAAATATAATATATTCCCTAGATATAACTTCGTTAACACACGGCAATATATTTGTGAATGTAACTAAAATAATTTCCAATTCAATTTAATATAAAAAAATAAACCTAGAGAGCAGTTAATTATAGTAGCTGGAAACAAGTATGGTATTGTGAACTAATTATCAAAAAAGCAATTTAATTCTAGAGGAAATTGGTGAATTTAGGAAATAAAGAAAAATGTATAAATAATAAAGTATTATTTTGTTGATTGGGAAATACATTTAAAGAATAGCAATGCATCCCTTAGCATTCCAATTATCTAACTTGCTTACTTTAGATAACATAACAAAATGATGGAACTGGAATTAACTATAGATAATAATAAGAATATTTAATTGCTGCAAGTGGTGATCTACAGCAATAAAATATTATCAGACCCATATTATTAAATATTCTTACCCCAGTTATTATTGTTATAAGAACACAGAAACGCAGCACACAAGACAGCTTCATTATTTTAACAAACATAATATATTAAATTCCGACGTTTTAAGTGAAAATAAGGAAGTGATGTAACGCTCATTGTTTGGACTTTAATAATTAAAACATGCGTGGTAGAAATGATAAATACATTAAAAACAGGATAAAAATCAGTATAAAAAATCTGGCAACCTTATTATTCTACGATATTGTCCTAAAAAGACCTTGGCACTTACTGGCGAAAGTTAAAATGTCGGCGATGATTTTCATTATATGGTAAATTTATTGGAACAATATTTTAAATTGGTAAACATAATGAATTTATATAAAATAAACACGTTTGTAGAATAGGAGACGTTACTGTACTTCTTACTTCCGAAATTTGTAAAACATAATATTGTAACGGGGTGAAAATGCGGAGGGTGAATTAAATTGCTGAGTAATTAGCAATCTCAAAAACTCCACATTTTGGCGTTCAGAAGATAAGAAGGCTGAACAACAAACATCTGTCACCGTAGTCATCCGAGAATTCGCCAGAAGCAAAACGTTCCTTTCCCGTGGAAGTGGGAAGACGGACCGAGCCGACCACCCCGAACTAACCAGTATAAAACCCAAGCGCGATGAATTTAAAATCACTTTTTGACTCTTATTTCCTGGCTCTTGAATTTATTCAAAAGTCAGAAATACCAGTCGTGCTTTTCCTTTAAGAATTGTTCTTAAAAGATCCCAGTTAAATATTCCGATCCTGTAAAAATTAACCAAGTGAATACCGTCCAGTTTAATTAAATCCGTACCCTACCTGCGAGTGGATTAATTTTTCCAGTGTTTGCCGGTGTTGTATTAACCGTTAAACAATTTTTATATTTCCAGAGTGAAAGTCCGACGCCGGGGAAATCTGATCCTCGACCGCAGCAGTCGCCGCGAAGTTCAATCGCGCTGACCGACCGAAAAAGAATCTTTTGGATTCGCATTACATTTGTTTTACAGTGAAGTTGGTAATTATTTGTAGTTCAACCTGCTTGGCTATTTTAATATTGTTTATACCCGACCGATCGATTTCCGTGTTGTAGACCTTTATATCGCTGGAAGGGGG
>JABXWE010012282.1:0-42750 GCA_014611495.1 Limonius californicus
TAACCCCGTCCCTTGATGTCCCCAAAACTCTATTAAGAAATTTCTGGCAATATTGAAGTTAAAAACTACGATGCCTACGCCTCTAAGTGTCGGCCTTGAAAGTCCTTAAACGTTAGTCCTACCAATAACTGGCTGTACTGGAATTCTACATATTTAGTCTTGGATAACTTTTGTAACCCCGTCCCCTGATGTCCCCAAAACTCTATTAAGAAATTTTTGGCAATATTGGAGTTAAAAACTATGATGCCTTACGCCTTGAAGGGTTGACCTCCAAAGTCCTCAAACGTTAGTCCTACCAATAACTGGCTGTACTGGAATTCTACATATTTAGTCTTGGATAACTTCTGTAACCGCGTCCCTTGATGTCCCCAAAACTCTATTAAGAAATTTTTGGCAATATTGAAGTTAAAAACTATGATGCCTACGCCTTGAAGGGTTGACCTCCAAAGTCCTCAAACGTTAGTCCTACCAATAACTGACTGTACTGGAATTCTACATATTTAGTCTTGGATATGGGGGAGGTCCTTGCCCAACAATGAGATGTTGCGGGCTAATAGTAATAATAATAAACTTCTGTAACCCCGTCCCTTGATGTCCCCAAAACTCTATTAAGAAATTTCTGGCAATATTGAAGTTAAAAACTACGATGCCTACGCCTCTAAGTGTCGGCCTTGAAAGTCCTTAAACGTTAGTCCTACCAATAACTGGCTGTACTGGAATTCTACATATTTAGTCTTGGATAACTTTTGTAACCCCGTCCCCTGATGTCCCCAAAATTCTATTAAGAAATTTTTGGCAATATTGGAGTTAAAAACTATGATGCCTTACGCCTTGAAGGGTTGACCTCCAAAGTCCTCAAACGTTAGTCCTACCAATAACTGGCTGTACTGGAATTCTACATATTTAGTCTTGGATAACTTCTGTAACCGCGTCCCTTGATGTCCCCAAAACTCTATTAAGAAATTTTTGGCAATATTGAAGTTAAAAACTATGATGCCTACGCCTTGAAGGGTTGACCTCCAAAGTCCTCAAACGTTAGTCCTACCAATAACTGGCTGTACTGGTATTCTACATATTTAGTCTTGGATATGAGGGAGGTCCTTGCCCAACAATGAAATGTTGCGGGCTAATAATAATAATAATAAACTTCTGTAACCCCGTCCCTTGATCCCTTGATTGTCCCCAAAACTCTATTAGGAAAATTTCTGGCAATATTGAAGTTAAAAACTACGAAGCCTACGCCACTAAGGATCGACCTTCAAAGTCCTCAAACGTTAATCCTACCAATAACTGGCTTTACCTACTGGAACTCTACATATTTAACCTGATCAGGAGAGTTAAGGCAGCGTTGGCTCCGGTCAGTACTTGGATGTGGGTGACCCGAAAGTTGCGTTAACGCGGCGCCTCTCTCACACGAAGATTGATCACTATGGGAGAGTAGACCAACAACCTCCCTTCTTATGGGGGAGGCCTAGGATAATAAAAAAAAAGCTTCTGTAATACCGCCCTTGATGTCCCCAGAACTCTATTCAACAAATTTCTGACAATATTGAAGTTAAACACTAGGAGGCATTAGCCTCCAACGTCCCATGACTCTAATCCTACACATATCTGACTATACTGGAAATCTACATATTGAGCCTTGGACGAGCTTCTGTAACACCGGGCTCTTGCGGTTTTCAAACCTGTATCACGAAACTTATGGCGATATTGAAGTTAGGCACTCGGCCTTCAAAGTCTCCAGACGCTAATACTCCAAATCTCTTCTTTTAGGGAAATCATACATGGCAAGTTTATCCAAAATTAAACTTGTGTAACATTATGCCTAGTAGAAATTGTAGCGTATACTTCTCCAACGTGTGGTCAGCAGGGCCACTAAACGTCAACCTGGTGTTTTTCCGACTTCGCAGCAGCAGTAGCCACATTTTCAGCCCAATAAAATTTCGCACTTCTTTATATAAAATGATGAATTCCTCCACATGGATATTGCAAGGTTGTAAGAAGATAGATTTTGAAATTGTAGGATACACTTTTTTAGCGCATCGGCAGAATTTATGAAAAATAGGCACGAATTGCCTTCTTAGCATGTGCCCAACACAATCATCTGACTTTAACCCTGACGAAATTTTTGGCTTTATTATTTTTAAGACAGTTTAAAATTCTGAACCTCCTTACATTTATACCGCTAGGTCAGTATACTCCAAATTTCAGAACAATAAGCTAAATTCAGCTACTGTATGGCCAGCACGGTCGCCAGATTGGTAGCTTTTCTTTAACGTCGTCATACAAAAAATAAGTTACTACCGTCACACTTAATGGACGATTTATGAAGAATAAAGGAAACTGTCCCTAATATTTTTCATGTGTGATTCAAAACTGTACGAGTTTCTTAGTCCTAAGCAGTTAAACTGCTGTATTTCATAATAAGCAGATTTTCGAGCGGATGGCGAACCTCTAATCTTGATTACACGTACATGAATGTTAAATCTGATTATAACCTGAAGATGACTATATCCTGTACATTTCGACGTCTTTTTATGGGTAAGCCAATAACCTGCCAATATCCGAAGATAAAGACAAAGACTGAAATCGCGAAAAGAGACCGAGAAAGCGCAATAAAACGTTAAGTTTAGCGGAAATCAAATTACCGCAACTCGGCTGATTTGATCTAAGCAATAAACGAGTGTGCGCCTCGGATGGCCAATTTGCCGCTAGTTGTTCCGTTCAGGAGCGCCAGCACGGATGGTTCGATCGACACGACGGTGTCCAAAGCACCGAAACGTCCTGAAATTTGAATATTTCATGGGAGTTGCGGTCGCCGAGTGCACGACACACGATGGGCTATCGAAAACAGTTTAGGGGCGCGCTTATAGGCGACAACATGCAATATTCAGCAACGGTACCTTAAACAAGGGGCTCGGTATATATTATTAACCTGCGGTCAGCAAACACGCATTTCTAACGTATATTAGGTTTAATAAATGATTATGCCCAAAAATCTATGCATGTCAATTGCGGTCAGTACCGAATTTTCCTCAATTTCAAACAAAGGACTTAACCGGGGCAATTTTCGTAACTCGGGCGAAAATTCTTTTATAATTAATGAAACATAACCGAGCCCGAACCGAAACTTTAGCCAAAGTGGGCATTAATCCACGTAAGGGCTGTGCATGCACAGGAGAAGTAACTTCCGGCCAGGATGATTAATTAATCGAGGATTACAATACGCATTTTACACGAAATTTCGAACTGTGTCGTTTGTATACAAGTTGAGACAAAAGGCCGTGCCTGGCGCCCGATTACACCACACCTGTCGGGTAATTATACCCTTTTAAGCAGGCTATGTAGGTAGTGGGCATTTTAGAGCCTATTCGCGCCTCTTGCCCTTCGAAAAGATTATCACCCTGTACTGGCCCATTAAATACAAGAATTTCTAATTCTTATGCAGAGAACGGCGTAAATGGACGCGTCTGGTGTGAAATTAGGGAAATAATGGGGCAAAAATGGCTACTTACGGCTCCCAGGCAGGTAATTAGAATGTCATTGTCAGCTTACCTGGAACAAAAAGAAAATTATGTGTTAAAATATTAATCGAAAATTAATTTCATCAAAATCAATAAAATTACAGCTACATTATCAAAAATGTGAGGGAACACAAAACAATTGCTAGCATATTTCTGACGAAGCAAATTGCTATCTTTATCTCTTTTTTGGGTTGGATATCATTTTCCTGGAACTAATTGATTATAAACGTTCGATTTCATAAGCCCGGCACGGTTCGTAAACTTAAAAATGACCTCTCATAGGAATCGGCGTCAACCCTAGTCTTGAAGAATTGGCTGACATGGTGCTAACGAGACACGGTTGATAAACCCATCACATTCATCCAGAACACTTTATAAGTCCACCAGCACCAAAACTTGATTAGTTTTTCCATCCATGTCAATCTAAATCTCAAAGGTCTTAATAATCTTAGCATTATACAGTTGGAAGAGTCACAACGGGTCGCGAATTCAATGCAGTTTGTACACTCACCGCGATTCAAAAGTTGAAAGCGATTTTCAACCAATGAGTGGAGTCTTCTTACATTCTTACCTCGAACAAACATTTTTTACAACATCATTACACAATGACACAGCTATTTGTGATATCCCTGAACAGTTTGTAAATCCATTACGCAATATGGTGCCAAATCCAGAAAGTCGTCCACTAGGAGTAAGAAATCAATCTTTACATTTGCGAATTGTTCCTTTATACGTTGACTTAACATACTACAGCTAGCAAACTTACCATCATCTCTTGATCATGGTATGTTTTCAGCGTAATTCATATGTATAAGACGCGGTGCGCAAAGCCGTTTCTATGCCGCAAACTGATTGTTTTTAGCACAGAAATCCGCCCTTGCTAAACTGTTTTCTAGTAAACTACAGTTCATGAATCCGTCACGGCTAGCAAATTCGGCACGGTTTGTTAATCTGCCACGGTTCGTAAACCAAGGTTGGTTTTCTGTCCAGAAACTGCTATCTTAGAAAATTGCCCTTTACATCATGATTTTAAATGAGTGTAGTAAATAAACTCATGACGATTCGCAAATCCTATACTGTTGAAAATTTGATTCTGCGGCGAGTCGAAATTCAATCCTAAACTAAGAAAACTGCGCTTTCAAATTTGCCTTAAAGCCAAAGGGTTGTAAACCAAACGTGGTTCAGAAGACGCGAATGGTTCCTTACAATGCAATTTGTAGCTATAGTTAATAAACCAGCCACCGTTCCAAAATCCAATCGTTACAAACTCAGTTCGGCCGCAAAGAAAGTTCTTCTCGTGATTGAGATCAACTGCCACCCGGGAGAACTATTCTTTATTATATAGGTATAACAAAGTACATTTACAAAGTAAAAATCTCCATGGTGTCTTGGGATGAAGATCAAATCTGTGTGATATGATCTTCGCATAGTTAATAATCCCACCAAGACAACTTTACATTGATTGAAGAAATATTATATGGTCTACTATGGCACAGCTGATCTAAAATCCAATTAAGTACGATTCCCAAACTGAAGCAGTTTGCCAACTGGATAAGCTCTTCTTAATATCAGGTTGATTTCCGAATTACCTATGTAAATGGAATTCAATGAATGTGTTTCACATACAGACTTCTTCTGGAGGTTGCTACCTTCGAAAACAATAAATTGTTATGCACAGGTAAGGCAATTTTGTGTCACGCGTTAAGAAAGAACGAATAATGTCTTTTTGAGCGTCCACATTCACTTCGAGTAGTTCCCATAAACGGTACGCATAAATATAATTGAAACCAGATACAATACCATAAATACATGTGAGTTAGGAGAAAGAAATGGTAATAAAGAAGAAACAAACGTCAAACTTTAATGTTGGTTATAATACGCACATGCAAATTAAATCGTCAAAATGTGTCAAGCGACAGCCCCTAAATAAGGCACACGAAGGTCCAGGAGGGTTGTACGGCATTTTCGTCACATTTTCGGAGTTTGTCACGACAGGTGAATTTAGTGTAGCAGATGGTAATAAAGATAGAGAGCGAGACGGGAGCGGATTCGTACGACGTTTCCGTGCCGTGCAGA
Organism: Limonius californicus; assembly: GCA_014611495.1. Taxonomy (NCBI): domain Eukaryota; kingdom Metazoa; phylum Arthropoda; class Insecta; order Coleoptera; family Elateridae; genus Limonius; species Limonius californicus. The sequence goes on from JABXWE010012282.1 coordinate 5,601, forward strand.
AGTTGGCGTGCGAGGAGAGCACCATTTGAAGCTGATTGTGTACTTTAGAGTTAAAAGAGGGCCAATAAAAAGGGCGATTTCGAAACAAATCAGTCGCAAGGTGCCGCGGTGCCTCATAAACATTTCACCTCTCGCCGATTACGCCCACAATTTAAGGCATTTCCTTTGCTAACCAGCCTAGCGTGTACGTCTCCTTGTATGCATATTTCCTGTTCCTACATAAAATTTTCATACTAACGACCCGTATCAAAACTCCTGCTACACAACTGTTCCGAACACCTAACTACGCGGACATTTCACATTTTTAATAAGCACGCATAGCCATGTAAAATTTTTCGAAGTTCAGACTACAGAAAAGAACTCTTATGAAAGAGGTCTCACTTTTAACTAAGGTCCAGTTATCGGTGGCGTGTTCGAGTGTTTTGATTTATGGGGCGGGCAGCCGTCTGCCCAGGGCGACTCTATAAATTATCCTGCCTCACCTGAATCCCTTTACACGCAAACCAAGTGTAAGCACAAATCTCCAAAGGGATAGAAAGTTGTTAAGCAAGGGTCTTTCCTTCAAGCCTTCAACTAAAACTTTTTTAGACCCTTTAGGGCTTAACTCGTACCCGTTAAGGCGGAATTTGAAAAATGTCTCCACTTCTAGTTTTGCCGCATGAGTAGGTTGAACATTACATATACGGGGAAGAATTTTTAATCCGGCTAAAATCAGTGTCAAAAAGGAAAATTCGATTAGAATCACTATTTTTGGTATTCAAAGCGGTTTGTAAAATCCAAAACGATTCATCAACAGTAACCGGGCGTTCATTTCGACATAATATACAAAGCCCGGTACGGTTCGTAAAGTGGTACGGTATTTAAAGAAAATCAGTATGTCAATTCGGCACGGTTTCTGCTTCAATATGGATCACAAACAGCTCTATGTGAATATACTGAGCTCATAAAATTACCACAAGTAAGTATATCTGATTCATATGCCAGGATCGGTCGCTGTGCTTGATAAGCTAAAGTTGGCTTCTGTACTTCACAAACCAAAATCAGCCTGTGATTCACATGCCAGAGTTGACCTATATTAATCGGCGCCTGTGATTCACAAATCAGGGTTTGCCGTTGTAATTCTCAAACTAGGGCTGACCTCTATAATTCACAAGCGACGATCAGCGTCTGTGATTCGGAAGCCAGATTTGGCTTGTATGATACACAATCCAAGGTTGGTCTCTAATTTACAAGCAAAAATTGGCTTCTGTGATTCACAATCCAAAGTTGGCCTCTATAATTAATAAGCCCAGCACGATTCCTGAATGAGCAAAGTTCGTACTGAAGATATCGGTTCTAAATCTAGATTATTTTATAAGCCCATCGCAATACGCAAAATCCAATAAATAAAATGAATTTAATATAATTTTACATTGGCTATATATTCGGCACGGTTCGGTAGCCGATTTATAACAGATATATGTAATTTACAACTGTAAAGATGAGACAGTTGGTAAATTTAGTGCCATTCATACGTCAGTATCACAATTAATATTAATAGTATACAGCTACTTTAAATATGGCTACACTTTAAACACCTTATGATATAATACTTCGGCACCATTCATAGATTCCACTATCTACCAACTCGGGTCATTGTCTAAATTTAATATGATTCATAGGTTCATCATTATTTGTAATTTTAGTAGTTGATAAATTAAAATAATCCTTTAGACACGTTACAATTTAAAAGCGCAACACAATCGCAAACTTCAGAAATTCAAAACATTAACAACGCAGACACGTTTCAGAGACTACAGGGTACGTATGTAAATACTATAGAATTGGTAATGCTCAAAGGATACCGAAATTAGATCTGGTCACTATATACGGTACGGTTGACATATCAGTTATAAGATCTTGTGTTCAGTATAATTCTTGAACAGACTTCTATATGGGAAAAATTCCTAAAATCGCCAGGGTTCAAATAGTCGGCAAGGCTTGGATATCCGGCACGGCTTAGATATCCAGCACGGCTTGGCTATCCAGCACGGCTTGGCTATCCAGCACGGCTTGGCTATCCGGCACGGTTTGGATATCTGGCACGGCTTGGATATCCAGCATCGCTTAGCTATCCGGCGCGATTTGTTTAGCTGGCAGTGCATATTGAACGCGGTTTGTAAGCTCGATACAACCCTAACAAGACAGGATTCATAAATCCGAAACGGTTCGTAATCCCACACAGATGTAAACTTGAAGTGTTTTGTATACTTAGTTCTAAACTTATGCATCCATTACGATTCACAAATGTATACATATAAGATAATCACTGAAGTCGTTACGGTTTATATTGATTGGCACCGTTCGCTTGTCGATTTAGCTCTTATATTTCGGTTTACCGGCCCGGCACGGTTTACAAGTATCAAATGGAGACTAAGCAAAAATGTATTCCTGTTTCGCATCGCGATACAGCAAGATTTTTGGAATATGCACGGGAATTAATTTATTAAACGTAAATATAAACAATAAAAAAATATATAAACTTGATAATTAAATATAATCCATGTATACCTCTCAATTAACTGGACTTCCTGCTGTTATAATTGCTACCAGTAGTACCTAAAAATTATTAAACGATTACAGGAAACGAAAGTTGTGCATGGAGTAATTAAAAGATTTTACAGCGGCTGAAAAGCGTAATATTCTTTTTGTTTGTGGTGCTTGCCATTTGCAATCGTAACTGCTGAAGCTGGATGCTAAAAGTAATTCATAGACCAAATTCCAAACGCAAAAAAGGTTGAAGTGTTGTAGAGGCACGTCAGGGATAAGTCGAACGAAGTAGGTCGTATCCCAAGGGGACACCACACCTCACCAGGCCCATATGATTAATACGTTGCGAACACAACAACGGCTAGTTCGCTCATGAGGGACTAGACAAACTCGTTTTAATTGGCTCTTATTTGAGCGAAAAGTCGCTGCATTCCTCGCGTGGAAAAAGGGAATTACAAGTGTAACGTTGTTCCACGCGCACTAGGACGTAATTTCACAACGATCAGAAAGTCACTAATTACATAATTCAGGACTGCAGTGTCGTTTTCAAAGAAGTATGAATAAGAAATTACAAAAGTAGAGAGTAGAAAATCCGACGCCGGGCCGGGAGGGAGGAGTTCTAAAGAATGGATGATTCTAAATTAAAAGCCTCGAGGATAGGACAGGAAGACTAAATAATAATCCGACTTGGCGGTTCAAAATGAAAAGAAAATTAAAAGATATCGTTGTTGCAAATGACAGAGCACCCGTCCACGTGTGTGTTCCCGCCGCCGTCACACGCCCCGTTATCGATGCCCAGATTCTCTTCTAACAAATTGATAACAGACTATAAAATCAGAATTTATAAAACCTCATATTGATTCTCCAGCTTCAATTAACTGGTAAAAGTGAATAGCTAATAGAATATTTGTAAAGCGTTTAAGCACTTCCTGAGACAACTCCCTCTTATCCAGAACGTATTGTAAACAAAAATGAAAGAAGCCCATTGTTCAGCATTTATTTTTGAGAATTAAAACGTATCCCACTCCAAACGCTTATCTGAATTAATTGTAAACTGGATGCTTTGGCATGTAACTATAAACGATTAATTCTTACTAATGAAATAGTATTTGAAAATAATACACGTTTCTGAAAGGCTGGATTTCATAATTTGTAATTCATTATATCAAGGATGGTTTTCTATAGACTTGACTTATTCAAAAATCGCAGGAAATAAAAAACATCAAAACCTGATCGATTTTTCAAACATGTACAAAATATTCAAACACTGGCATATGATTTAGTTCGCAATTTTTATTAATACAATTATCCCATTTCTTTCCATCATCTATAGCTGTAAAAATTCAATTCTAAAATATACCGTGTGTTTTACACCAAGCGGTACAACAGCAGCTGCTTTGATACCTGCAATATTATTTAAAAAATTGGTTTCCACGTTTTCTTGTTCATTTTATGTCGTATCTATTGCAAAATTAAATTATTGGAGACCGATAGATAGATTACCTTCATTAAATGCATAATAAACCACGAAATGACTTAATACAACTGGGAATTAATTCCAACTTCGTTTAATTGGAAATTACAATAACAATGATGTGTATACTAGAAAATAGAATTGTAGTGACATACTTTTGAAGAAATTTAATTATAATCAAACATTGTCTTCAAAGACCAAGCATAGAATTTTACCATAGCTGCGACAACCACTCGCCTATTCGCAAAGTCCAATCATCATTGTTTATATTACTTAATCCAATTCTGATTTATAGTTATTCAATCCATTTCTACCTAAACCTTACAATAATCTATTTCATTTGGAATTTTACAATGTATATACACATAATTCAACCATGGTTGCAAATTTGCTTCCTCTTAACAGAATATCAGATTTAAAAAATATTATTCCTTTCCCTAAACCAGGCTCCGGTATATTTACAATTAACTATTTACACAGATAAAATATATTGAATGATTCGAAATTTAAAACTCCCAACCATTCTTTTACTTAATCCGGTTTTGAATTATATTATTTTCACCCACTTACTCTTAAAGCCAATAATTATCTCTTCTGTACAAAAACACTATCTAATTAAGAATTTCTTAGACTTTCTTAACTAACATCCTTACCATGTTAAAATGCCATACGATGCGAAGAATTCCATTTATATTACTAAATGCAGCTGTGATTTATACGTCCTATGAGTCTGATCAAAAACTTTTGACTATGTACCCGAACTATGGCAGAAAATTTCGTTCATCTTCGTAGGAAATGCCACTGTCAACATATTACCAGACGCGGCAAATTTTTATTCTTAATTAAGGTCTAATTTTAAACTTGAATTAATATTCTTATTGAGTATTTATTTTCACCTTATTCTTGACCAAGGAAACGTTACAATTAATTCCATTAATTTAAATAATGTTGAATGGCTGAGAATATTTCAAAATACTTCAACTTCATGGCAGCAAATTTAGAATATTTGGCAATGGTAAAATGTTATAAAGCTTGAAACTTTCCATGCCTTATTTATAATATATAATAATTACATTTATCCCAATCACGTTCAATAATATATCGTTACACATAACCTCCTAATCTCAAAAACGTTCAACGATTATTTGAAGTCTTTCAAAATACTTAACCCTATACGACAACAAACTTTTAATATCTTAGCTATTGGGAATACCAAAATGATATTAAGCTTTAGAATTTTTAGATCTATTAAATACTTCCATACATCCCATTCCCGTGCAATAAATGCTATGCCGTCACACTTAATTCTTTGAGATCAAAACATGCATTTTTGACTGTTTGAGAATATTTCAAAATACTCAACCTAACATGACAACAAGTTTAGAACATAATAAATAATGGCAATGGTAAAGCGTTGCCAGGCTTGAGAATGTACTTCTTCTTAAGGACCCCATTCACGTCGAATGGTACGTCATTACAGTTAACTTTTTGAGATCATTAAATGTTAAATGGATGTTCAACAATATTTTAAAATACTTACACTTAATGGCAGCAAATGCAAAACACCTTACGTAATGGCAATGGTAAAATGTTGTCAAACTTGGAAATGTCCTTCCTCTTAAGGATTTATATTCACGTCATTCACCCCAATGGTAAACCGTCATGATTAAATCCATGAGATCAAAAAATGTTATAATTGTTGTTTGAGAATATTTCAAAACACTCAGCCGAACGTGACAGCAAGTTTAGAACATAATAAATAATGGCAATATAAATCTTTGCCAGGCTTGAGAATGTCCTTCCTCGTAAAGACCCCATTCACGACGAATGGTACGTCGGTACAGTTAACTTCTTGATATCATTAAATGTTTAATGGATAATCAAGAATATTTTAAAACACTTAAACTTAATAGCATCAAACTTAAAACATCTTACGTAATGGCAATAGTAAAATGTTGTCAAGCTTGAAAATTTCGTTTCTCTTCATGATTTATATTCACGTCATTCACCCCAATGGTAAACCGTTATGATTAAATCCTTGAAATCAAAAAATGTTGTAATTGTTGTTTGAGAATCTTTAAAAATACTTGAACTTTCATGGCAGCAAATGTTGAACATTCTAGATAATGGCAATGGTCAAATGTTGTCAAGCTTACAAATTTCCTCAGCAGTATTTACTTTTACCCCATCACTGAAATGGTACGTCGTTACACTGAACTTCGTGAGATCAAAAAATGTTGGAATGATTGTTTAAGAATCTTTCAGGGTTACCATTTAGAACATTTTACGAAATGGCAATAGTAAATTTTGTCAGGCTTGAGAATTTCCATCCCTATTCAACAATTATATTCACCTCATTCACATCGAATGGTACGTCGTTACGGTTAATTTCTTGATAACATTAAATGTTTAATGGATAATCAAGAATATTTTAAAATACTTAGACTTAAGAGCAGCAAATTTAGAACATCTTACGTATGGCAATGGTAAAAGATTGTCAGATTTGAAAATGTCCTTCCTCTTAAGGATTTATATTCACCCCACCCAACCCAATGGTAAAGCGTTACAAGTAAATCCCTGAGATAAATAAATGTTATAATTGTTGTTTGAAAATCTTTCCAAATACTTAACTTCCATGGCAGCAAATTTTGAAGATCCTAGATAATGCAATAGTAAAATGTTATGCGGCTTAAAAATGTGTTTCCTCTTAAGGATTTATATTCACCCTACTCACTCCAATGGTACGTCCTTATACGTAACATCTTGAGATCAAAAAATGTTGGAATAGCTGTTTGAGAACCTTTCAAAGTATGATTGAGAACATCTTGCGAAATGACAATGGAAAACGTTGTCAGGCTTGAGAATTTTCATCTCTATTCACGTCCAATAGTAAGTCATTACACTTAACTCCTTCCGTATAAAAAAAAAGAGTTGTTGTCCAAGAATATTTTAAAATACTTAAACTATGGCTGATTGCGAATATTTTAGAATCATTAACCTTCAATGGCAACAACGTAGAATATCTTACATAATGGCAATGTTAAAATATTGCCAGGCTTGACAATTTCCACGACAATTAAATAATTACATTCGCCCCATTTACGCTCAATGGTACATCGTTACATATAACTTCTTGAGATCAAAAACTGCTGAATTATTGTTTGTGAATCTGCCAAAATACTTAAACTTACATGTTAGCAAGTGTAGAACATCTTACGTAATGACCATGTTAAAATGGTGAAGCTTGAGAATTTCCATAATTATATTCACCCCATGCACGTCGAATGGTATGTCGATATATTTAGTTCTTTAAAATGGAGATTATTGTAGGTTGTTTAAGAATATTTCGAAATACGTAATCTGACGCGGCAGCAATTTTGAACGTCCACGTAATAATGGCAATATTAAAATGTCAGGCTTCAGAATTTCCTTCCTATTACAGATTTATATTCATCTCACACACGCACAAAAACAGCCTTACAATGGATTTTTCGGTTCAAAAACTGTTGTTTGATTGGGATAGTGAAAATAGTTGTTCATGGTAGCGCATTTTGAACATTCTCTTACTCATCCCAATGTTACAATGTAACCAAACCTGAAAAAGTCCACTCTTATTACTTAACCCGGTTTCGATTGATATTCATCCCACCCACAAGCAACCAAACCTCGTAATTATGCAAAAATTTCGTTTGGTTAAAGAATGTTTCCATAATAATTAAACCAGGCACATCAGTTACTATTGCAGCAAATTTACAACATTCTCTTACCCAATTACAATGTCAAAATGTTATCAGACTCGACAAATTCCAATCGTATTACTTAATCCAGCTCTGATTATTCATTCCACCTACGTCCACCGGAACCCTACAATTATCTGTTTGTATGGAAAAAGGTTCTAAACGACGGGGGTTTCGAATCTTCCATAAAATCCGGTTACCGCTGCGGTTAATAAACAAATATTGCCACAAGCTGGCCATCATAACACGAGCAAGAAGGAGCAAACTGCCTCACAATGCAGGTATTTGCCGAAGGATCAATCTGCGCTGTCGGCGCGTTTGAATCTGGCTAATCGGATAATTATCAGTTTGCCTTCCCGGTAACATGTGTTGGTCAACACTCCACAATCGCCTTAATAGACGTCTTATCAAATCTCGCGAGCCCCTTTCATGTAGCCGCCAGCGCAGGACAAATATATTACTTATTAGACCAGAATCGAATTAAACGTTAGGTAATCTGCCCACGTCGCATAGCTGCTCGCAACAAGGCCCCTTGTTCCCACACTATTATAACCTGTTCGATTGACGATTTCAGATTCCGGACGCCTTCCAAATATTGATTATGCGTAATGCATTAGCAGCAGCGACTTCGTGCATATATGCCGAGGCGTCCCAGGAGACGACACTATCGAGCATTCCCTTTGATCCCGGTCGCGCTCCTGCTGATGCAGCTCTTCGCTTTCAATCTTGCGATTCTTGCATCCAAGAGCCCTTGTCGCACCTAGATTAACATAGACGTGTGCCAAAACGCACTTGTTGGAGAATAAACACAGAAACATATCGACTTGCAAAAAAAGATGTTTACGGGGATGTTAAAGGAGTTCCTGCCCACTTCAAATATTTCTACCATATAATCCTCAGCAGTCAACAACGACCTAACCTAAGAAATATATAGACAAAAAGCTACAAATCTAAAACTTTGTAAATATCATCTAACCTCGCCCTGTTGTAACCCTGGTTACGTTAAATTAAAATATTCCATTTGTATTACAGAACGAAAAATCTTAAGCTACCACATCATTCGTATCATACAAAGCACCCCACAATATTTGTGTTGGTAATACGTACTTACAAACTAAGTAGCAATTAACCGATTCTAATTCCTGAAGGCATTCTGTAAGAAATTTTCTAAATACCACAAAATACAGTCATTATTCTATTATATCTACACGTTAGAAATTTGAATACTTGGACAAAATTGGAAGAAATACAAAGTTTGGGGGATAATTCAATTGGCAGAACGCTTGCTTTTCGATTTTAAAACATTTAGGTACGAAAATCACAAACCACTGGTGCAACCGAATAAAAATCTAATACTGCAACCCACGCACACAATTCCCGTTTCTGGCTTTGGCGACTGCGAGATCTAATGCTGTCCTGATATCTTCGTCAATTAGACTACACGTTAAAGCGTATGCGCTCTTTCCATCGCTGAGGAGAAGCAGGCCATTAACGACGTAGGGTTTGGGTTAATACAACCGAATCGAGTACAGTTGATAGTTCTCTCAGGTGACCAAAATAATAATAAACGTATGTGCTATTTCACAAAACTATTTTGAAAATTACCAACTGCATTAAAGCATTATGTTACAATACACACATATTTAATTTTCAATCGGATATTGTTAGAAATTTACAAGAACGTCCTATCTTCAAATTACTGCATCTGTCCAACAACATATGATACGGTAGGTTTAGAACTTACAACTCAACGCAGTGTACGGCTCTGAGTGAGCTACTCTTGGATCAACAGAAATTTTATCAATTTTACAAGCCTGAATTTTCCTAAATTGTTCGAACCCCTGTAACGAGAAGTTACGACTTCTGGAGCGCTAGGTGTGACTTCTAATAATATGGGGGGAGGTTAACCCTACAGAAAGTGAAAAATTGCTTTATTTGCATTCCTGCACTGTAAACTTGAATTCTTGCCTACAACGAAGCCAAAACCAGAATCTTTTTATTGGCCAAATTGAATAAACGCCGAAGATTTTCACTGCTCCACATCCGCGTCCCCGTGGTGCTTTGAGATCACTCGTGTTGACGGTTGAATCATCAAAGAGCGGATTGATTAACCTCACGGCACGAGGAGCTCGCAGAGAGCGGCTATGTTAGGTATTTGTGTCGGTATTCTGTACGTAAGTGGTCGCAGTAATCATCTCAAGAGATATCGCTGTTGATTACTGTAGTTGCGAGGAGTAGGCACGGCGACCCCGCCGAACGGATCTCTCTCCGAAGATGCCGCAGCGCCAGGTGAGGTTATGGAATGTGATGCGACTCTATTTGTCACCCGTCTGCTCTTTGACAAATCGCATGTTCAAGATCGATGCCACTGTGTGTCGCACATGTGACAAATCGCTGACTTCGTGTACAGATCGCATCTGCCTTTATTGTGTTGCGACGTGATGGACTCGTGTTGTGACAGGTCATTCCGAGACAATACGTCAATTTATACGCCCGCAGATTCTCTCCACCTTGGCTTATTATAGCCGAGCTGCCCTTTGCTGCTCTTGCCAATTTGACACACTTTCTTTTTATTTTTCATTGCGTCTAAGTCAGCTAGATGTAAATAGACACCCACCTTCTTGCAGTACCTAAAAAGATTTTCTAGCAGTGTAGCCTACGCAGATGAAAATAAGAAAAGCAAATTAGTATTTTAAATTTTAATTTTAATTTTAAATTTGAGAGACTGAAATAGCATAGCCAAGTGCGTACAGCCGCTAGCTGCAATACAAAGTGTCCCAGGCTCGATCCCTGGGAACCACTACATCTAGGTGTACCTAGCGTAGTGCTGGCCAGACTACACTGCTGTTTGGTCAGTTAAACACCATTGAATATCTATAAAAACCTAACCATTTCTCTTATAATATAGCCAACACTGCAACTACTAGAAAATTACCGGAAACTGAGATTATTTATAGAAAAAAATCAATTATTCATTTTTGTTAAGTTTTCTTTCTCATTTCCGAACTGAACGTGTACGATATAAATACAAAACGTGTACGATATAAATACAAGTTACCAACTTTTCTTTCAAAAAAATAATATTGAAGAGAAAGTTTGGTACAATACCAAGCCTAATTTAAAAAAACATTCATCACTATATCAAATACAGCAAAGCTACTAACATTTTCTAAACGGGTTGGTTTTGGTAGGGCCGGGTTTGATATGGTCGTGTTTGGCGAGCCTGGGCCGATCGTTTCAGATTATACCGGACTGTAACAAACCAAGACAGTTTGGAGAATGTTTGTTGGTTTTGATTGGGCGAGATCTCGGACGTGGTTTTAACGCATCTCTTTGCAATCAGGCCATATTTGGTCCACTGTGTACACTCGGTATAAATTTTGAATAACATTATAAAATAAACTACAGCGTCCGGCGTACCTAGCTCTGGACCTGGTTTAGTTGATTCGATCAGACTCCACTTGAAAGCAGTTGGGCCACATCCATTCTGGGCACTCATAAGCCAATACTTTACCTAATGTAAGATCAAACGATAGAAATAATGACAGCTAGATTCGTTTTCTTTAGATTCCGTGATCTTACCGGACCAAGCAGCTTGGAAGATTTTAAAAATATTCCTTGAAATGAATGTTATGGAGCAAACGAGCTTTTTCTTCGACCCACAACAGGAAAGATGGAAGTACCTTCGACTTACCTCAGAGGAGTAGGGGTGGTTCACGAGAAACGCTTAAGGGAAGGAAATCGAATGTGGTTGTATACACAGAAAATCAATATTAGCGGACGCCACCTTCCAAATCACTAAATTGTCTATAAAACGGCTAACTCTATGCTAATATTTTTAATACGACACAAGTCGAGAAATATTCTGCTCCCAGGAGCGAAAAAAAAACGATACGGTATCTTATTTAGCAGAGGCGCGGCCGACAACTCCGGATCAAACCCACAAGTGTTCCCCTTCAGAAGTTTAGGCTCACTCCTGTTTCTGTGTTTGTCGTCGGCGCTGAGATCTTAACAAGCAACCGGGTCAAACAGAGATCTTAAATCGACTCGGGAAAAAAACTAAGGAAAGTATCCACCAGTTGGAACATTTCATCATATTATGAAATATGATGCAAGAATTCTAGAACAAAATATTCCATGTGGAACTTCCAGGCCACTCTGCAGACAAAGGATTCTAAGAACTGTTTTCGATCGAAACATACATGACAGCTTTCCCTTATGGAGTTCCGAAACGTGACCTCCCATAAATTAACCTTCGGAAATAATAAAACAGTAATCGAGTTAAAATCAATTAAAATTAGACTTTAATTCAGATGAAGCGGCAAAATCAAACGAACATAACATATACCAAGCCGTTTGGGCCAGTTCTCGTCTACGGGCTTTACTACATAATCAAACAAAGACAGAACAACAAGCACAGACGGGGTTTTAAAAAATCTAGTTTGGATTGAGCAAATGCTTTGGGACTGGGTTTGGGTTTGCATGTTTTACTACAAGGGGACCATTCTATATCTAGAATAATCACAGATTTCGGTTTGTTGAAAAATATTTTTATTTAAGGTCGGTTCTAATCGCTAAGAACCAGTTTATGGCTTGTATCCTTCTACACAGGACCGAACTTGATAAAAATTTAACAAGCAAGCTAGGAATTAAAAAATACTTTGAGTTAGTCGATTGAAGGCAGTTATAAATAGCATACGAGATCATATCAATCCAAAAAGAATAACAAGCGGACTCCGAGCTTCTTGAAAATATCATACATTGGATCGAAAGTGGCAATTTCTAGTCAATTCGAGTCAGACTGAACTTTACTAGAAAGAACTATGTCTGACCAAAAATAATTTTTTTAATCTTCGTTTTCCAGTTGTGCTACACATGACAGGGTTAAAATAAATTATAACATTACAAATAAGAATGGGGTCTCAATTCTGAAAACAACTAAGGTCGGATTTGTATCTTATTATACAAGGTCGTGTCAACAGTGAAAACGGAAACGGATTCAAAATTTCACAAAATTCTATGGTTTCAATAAAATTTGGCTGCTTTGGGATAGAGCAGGTGGTAATAGTAGGGGTTTGGCTGTAACAGACAGCAACGGATAAAATCTAGCTTGGAAGAAAGCCAAGCGTTTTTTTAAGATTATTTCTGGGCCGGCCTGGCCAAATTAGGCCTGATTTCTAAGATACAAATCGGCTGTATCAGGTTGCACCAAATCAAGTCGTGGGGCCTCGACAAAATATGAAAGTTGGCCTCGACAAAATATGAAAATTGGCCTCGAGCTTTTTTTAATCATTTTAATCAGGTTTCAGGCTCAACTGGAACGGACCGTGTACCAGGACGGTTAACTGCATCGAGTCTAAAAAAGACTAGGCGGATCCGACCCTTTAAAAAATCTATTGGCAAAAGAAATCGATTTGGGCCTGCTACACAAATGTCAGGTTATTTCGGTCCATGTCGTATTACAAAATCCGGGTCAACCGGAGTAAGGATAATACAAGTGCACAACTCTTTGGCTAAAGTAAAGAAGAAGTAAGTTCTCTCAGAAATGCCACGTCTGAATTGCTAAAAATGCCGTGGAATCAATACATATACATTTACCTTTTGCCCAAATCATGAAGCCAAGCTAAGCGTCACATTTTAACCAGGCCGCATTGACGTAGTTTATTTGTATAGAGCTGGGCCATAATCTGTATAACAGGAAGGCCTGATTTATTAGAATTGGGCCAGGTCTGATTTATTAGAACTGGGCCGGATCTAATTTATTAGAACTGGGTTGAGCCTGATTTATTTCAACTGCATCGGGCCTGTTTTTTTTTCAATTGCATCGACCCTGATTTTTTCAATTGAGCCGGGCCTGATTTACTTCAACTGGGCCGGCCCTGATTTACTTTAACTGTGTCGGGCATCATTTATTTTATATCGAAATTTGCAACGTGTGTGGCAGACTGATATATTTTAACCTGGTTGGGGTCGACTTCTTAATCTGAGACGGGCCTGCTTTATTTTAACCCATTTGAAGCGATTTTAATTAAGTAACATTAAGCCAAATTATGAATAAATTAACCCAGATAGGTAGCTGTACAGTGAATTCAACCAATTAAGGTAGATCCGACATTTGTCCTATTGCTGGTCCGACCTTTACCGCTAACGTTTATCACATATGCACTTTTAATATTTATGTAAAGTTAATTATTTTAAGGCTGAATAATTTAGCACATGCTTCATGGTTATAAAGTTCAATATTGCCACGCCTTTAGTCTAGGGTTTGATATTTTACCGACGCACTTGTGGATTCTTCTTATGCACTGATTTGTGTATCAAACGAATAAGAACAAAACTGACGCCGATCGCAGTTTGCAGACCTAGGTAATTGTAGCTCCAGTACCGACCCCTCCACCATACAATCAAAAATCGATTTCCTATATATAAAGCATTAAGTCTAATTTTTGCTTTTTTCTACAAAAATAAAACCAAACACCAATTACTGGGGGAGCGCGACCCTGCAATAAAATATGTATGCAGGAAAACCAAAGACTAAGTGAAGAATAAGCGACTGTTGGTAATCCCCTGAATGATTGATCAACCGCCACAGCAGCCGATCGCCGATAAGTGCATTACGGGGTGGTAAATATTTGAGCGCGATTTAGGCCACCTCGCATCACCACTTTGCACATCTTCATTCACTTCTTAACTTCCATTCAATAATGGATGAATACGAGCATTAGGATTACCTAAACCGGCCTTCTAAATGTGTAGGCGAGGAGGCGCACGAAATGTCACCGGAAATGCTTTCAAATTGGCGTAGAGAGAAAAAGGAGCCCAAATTTGCACCGAACTGCCAACAGGGACCTTGCATGTGATTTGCATTAGTTAAGACTACGCGCCAAAAGTACACGGATGTTGCACTGGCGAATAATTACCTCTTATTAAGCTTAATGAAGTTGTAAGTAATGTATGACTATGGAATTCGTGAATAAGAAATTGTTGATGTAACAATGTTTTTATTATACAAAAGAAAAAATTAAATAGGTCATTTTCTATTTCTAGCGTTCATATCAAATTTTGATAAAAGAGAATCTTGAAAGTTTAGGATTTTGTTACCCAGTTTGGATATAATTTAAATGTTGTAATTGCGCTGATTTAAAAACGAAATTTTTGTAGTAGGTACAGGTAGTTTTGTTAACTTTTGGAAAGTCGCTCAAAGAACCATTTGATGTATAAACTAACAGATCCAACACCTTAAACGAGGAAGGGAAAAATGTAGCCGCACAAAAACAAAACAAATTGTAATACTAATTTTAAGGACAAGTCATTTTTTGAAGTTTAGTATGACAAGAACAAACTCTTGCCAGTACAAACAATAAGGCGCCCAAAAGCTTCTTACTTTAATTAATAAGCATTTTGAACTGTTTTAGGCTACGAAACGCATCGAACTAGAAAAAAAGGCGTGGTTTTCTTCAAAACAAATTGGGCTAATAGTTGAAGCTAATCAAAAAATTACTTGCTAGAGCACACAAACAACCGAACATTAGATGAGAAAGGACGCGAAATTCAGGAAATTCTGTATTTATTTAGGCAAGTAACGTGCCCCGAACATCGGTGACGTATTTCCTGTATAAAATAAAGGCACATTCTTCAAGGCGTTTTTAAATATCCATATCGAATGTTCAATTATCCGTATCTTCTAAAATGCACCATCAAACGTTAAACTCGTTATGGGGAAAAATTAATTCAGTTTGTTAACGAATCAATTCATATTCTTAAACAAGCCAAAACAGGTAATGCCTACATGCGGCATAATTTTGGAAATTAAATATTACCACTTACCGACAAATACTTTCGAATTTCATAAATTTTTAAACTGGCTTTTAAAAACGCTTGATTTTCTCAAGCTCTATTAAGTAGTTTACAAAAAATGTTTGATGCACCTCAAACGAAGACAAGGGAAAATGTCCTCCAGCGGTAGAAAATAAGGGAAAAAATAGCAAAAACAGCAAAGATGCTTCGTCCTTTCGAAAACACGTTTTAAATAGATATATTTTAGAAAAATACCTGATAGGAATGACTATAAAGGCCAACAAAAAAATTTTTTGTGAAAACTTTTTGGACAAATGTAGACGAATCTTTGGGTGCTGAAACCGTATCTAGCATCGGTTTTTGGTATGGCCCACTTCTTTCAAAATATGACCTCGACTGTATTTAAAAATTGTGCAAATTGGCCCTATAAAAAATAAAGAAACGTACCTGATACTGTACTTTAGTTTAATTACAAATTTTATTTAACTTAACTCACAATATACCACTTCAATACATATATTTTAAATGCCTATTGTTTTGTATATTTCCTTTCTCTCTTCTCTTTAAAGATTCTTATGTAACTTTTTCTACAATGTGATGCATTTTGTTGTACCCGGTGAAGTGACCAGCAGTAATCACCCATCAGATTGGCATTCCATCGACCCTGGTAACGTTTCTCAATCACCTTAATGTCCTGGTGTAACCGCTCCCCCTGCTCTTCAGTGACATCCCCCTAGTTGCCAGAAAAAAAGTCAAGATGGTTGTGTAAGAAGTGGACTTTAAGGCTCATCAGGCATCCCAGATTTTTGAACTTGTCTCTCATAATAGCTACGATAAGCTCATAGTTTGGGTCTTTAACATTGCCCAAAAACTTACTTAAATGATATCCAAGTCTCCTTTTCCTTTGCAGTAATATTTGTTTCAAAGTTGGAATCTTTCCTTCTTTCTTTCTTCGGATGTCCTTGTGTCAGTACAGCGTCGGACTTCTGGCCTCGATCCGATTCTTACATCGTCTTCTGCCACCGGCCATATTCTTCATCTCCCCTATCGTTTTCCCTCTTTTCTGCCCAATTTCTTTTATTCTATCTTCCCACTTCTTTCTAGATCTACCCACTTTTCTTTTACCGACTCTTCTTGCTTCTATTACCCGTTTTGTCATCTTCTCGTGATCCATTCTAGTAATATACCCATACCAATGTAATTGTTTTTTTTTTCTATTTTGTTTATTATTGGTTCTTGTTCGATTTCTTCCATTACCTTTTCGTTGGTCCGTCTATCCATTTTAGTAATCCCTGCAATTTTCCTCATATACTTCATCTCTATTACGGTGATTTTCCTCTTGTGTTTTTCTTTCGTTGGCCATGTTTCACTCCCGTATAGCAGGGAAAAGTAGGTAAAGTTGTAATCGAACATCATTTTACGAATGTCAGGCCCGATGAAAACCCCTTCTTTCAGTTTGGCTTCCCGTAAATGAGGAAACTTCTCACATAAATACTTCAAATATTCACCATCTTTAGGCAAGGCTTTTACGAACTGTTTAATCCTAGTTTAATGTGAAGAGGTGGTAGAAGAATCTTTTTTGGATCTATTAAAGTTTTATGCAAAATGTTCTTCTCTCCAGGTGTTCAAGTATTTCTTGCCGGCCAATGTTTTGTGGACCAGTGTTGATCCCTTGCTCTGCGGTCCCACTCATATATAAAACATGGAAACTTAGTAAATCACTTTTTTTTGGCCAAGGAGCATGCAAAGAATTTTCAAATCTCCACATAGTATCCAATCGTGAGCAGGATAGTTAATTTTCTGTATAATCATGTCTAGATTTTCGTAAGTTTCCGTCACATGTACTGAATGAGCCACGGGCAGTGGAGCATTCGTATTTCCATTGTTTAAAAGAACAGCTTTTAGCTTGTGTTTGAAGAGTCTATGAAAGCCTCCTATCTTCGTTGTTGTACTGGATTCCAAATTTATTCATTAGACCACCAATATTATGGCAGTAAACCAAATCCTCTTCCTGCTTAAAAAACTTAGCAAACTGCTGTATAATGGTGAATAGATGTTCCAGATACCAACAAATGTTTTTCTTTTCGCCTAGAGCCAAGCAATTCCTCTTTTTCCTTAGTCAAACCCAAATCTCTTACCAAATCATTTAACTCAGCCTGTGTAAACAACTGAGGTTCCAAATTTTCTGGAGAAAATTGTAACGCATCATCATCCGGTCCACCTTCAACAGATTCAGATTCACTGGACTCATAAGTAAAACGTCATCAATATACTGTGGTGACTCAGGGACAGGAAGTCCCAGACCATGATCGACTAGCCGAATAGCTGAAGGAAGGTTAGGGTAGACAAATACTTTATTTTTGGAGTTATATCCAGTAACATCAATGCTCCAAAAATAACAATCGTCTGAACGATTTTTTTGTTCTCTCCATACCATGGGTACTACGAATCTAAAAGCTGTCTTTGCTTTTTTTAGACCATTTTCTAAGGTCTTCAACACAAACATAGCAAACCTTATGTGGAGCCCAATGTTTTTCTTGATCACCGAGTTTTACACCAAAATATGCAAAGTACACTTTTTTAACGAAGTCTGTAATGTTTCGTTGATGTATTTTAACTACAAAATCACCAAATATATAACAAAAACTGTTAAAAATGCACAGATATTAGATAAAAATGAATTTCTCATATTTCGTATATTCAAATGGTAAAAAATGGTGGGTAATAACACTTTTTTATTATTATTCTTGAACTCAGCACACCCAAAAACATAAGAATCAGGCAAAATCCGATTTATATAACATTTCACAAATCTTAATCAAATCGAGAGTGCACATACTGCATAATATCCTAAAACAAAGGAAATTTGGAAGCCTGAATACATCATCGATGACGTTTCCCAATAGAAAGAACTTTCAAACGAGCGATTTTTCTCCCTCTGCTAATGGTGGCTAACGTTTTTTATTTAAATAATTGGCTTTAAAATAGTTGTAACAGTAGAAGCATACATACCCATAGGTAACAACAAAATACCAAAACCTATTAATATATTGTAAATTTATGAGAACTGTTTTTCAACACAAGATCTCCACGATACCGATTGGTTTAACCTAAACTATGGAACTACATGATCGGCTACAGCTGTTAATTTTCATTTGTGGTATTTTACATAACTTTATTTTTTCAGATGAATTTTGAAAATTTAATAGAATACAGCTCTACTAAACACATAACAGGACAAATAAAAATTTCCTTCATTTTCATTGAATCATCAAACGATCACACTTTAGGATGCAACATTGACACTCCCCGCGACAATAACGACAGATGGGAAATTAGTTTCTGCTAAATTATTAAAATGTCAACCATACGATAATCAACATACATATACAGTACGCAGCTTCCGCATACACGGTATGTGGTACAGTAAATATACAATAATTTAATAATCAATAATAATAATTCGTATAGCCGCGAAAGAGCCTGGTGTAAGAGTTTTCAGGTCGCGCTAGCGCCTCTTACTTAATGGTAGTAGCGGTAGCCGGGACCGACAGCTTTGACGTGTCCTCCGAAGCACGGCTGGCACCTCTCACTAAACGGGCTAGCCATTCTAGTAGTGACTCGATCACGCAATGCTTAACTATGGTGATCGTTTGACAGGTACCAACAACGATTTGCTATGCAACCGACTATTTAATGACTGGCATTGATACACTACCTGATTCGTGTATAAAAACACAACACTTTTTGTGTCGAAACGGCAAACTAACTGATAGAAAAGGGATTCAGGTTTTACTTTGAAGAGTATTTACCGATGTGGTTTCACCAATAAATGTTCACGTTAATATGCAACCAAAAACTTAAGTTCTTTAAATATAGTATACCAGGTGACCATGAGATGAGGTAACAGCATGTAACTTTTTTATTTTTAAACAAATTATTTTGAAATTTTTTGAAACTAATGTATAACCTGTAAATGCAACTTTAAGCATTTTCCAACCTTAATTTTGACTTCCGGTTTTACTGGAGCTGATATCAATTATTTATTTTGAAATAAAACTACCTTCGTTTTGAAGATAATCTTACTCGTCGTAAAATTTGCTATACATTGATATGTCACACAGTAACATTTCAATTTACAATGGCCGAAATATTCAAATGCTAATAAAAACTTTAAATGGCCATTAATGATATTTATAATTAATTTGTTTAAGTTGACTTTTGTTTAAATACTTTATTGTTGCAAGAAGATAATTAAAAAAGTCTAAAAAAGGAACTATATAATTGTAAACAGCCATAATTTGTTTTTTTTATTTGCCTGCTTAAGTTTTATTAAACTGTTTTTTATTTGTTTAATTTAATATCAATAACATAATTATTTTTTAAATAGCAAGAAAAAATAAAATTAGTGTATTAATATGCGATTCTAAAAATAGCTGAATAATTAATTATGAATATCATTAATGTGCATTTAATTTTTTTTGTAGATTACTTGTACGGGGAGGGTTGTTACTGCCCTTGACTCTACGGCCTCTTGGGTCTATTGTGCATCCCGCTCTGTCGCTGTCAAGTAGATCCGTCCCCTTTATCGGGTCGAGGAGTTTGTTGATCAGAATTTTTTACTTAATAATTAAATATTTTCGCCAATAAGATTATTGCAAAAAACGGAGATAGTTCTATTTAAAAATAAAAAGTTGGTATAAGTTCCGCCCAAACCAGAAGTCAATACTAAAGTTACAAAATGCTTAAAGTTGTGCATTTAGATGTTACGCCTTAGTTTGAAATTTCAAAATACTATTATTAAAAACAAAAAAGTTACATGCTGTTACCTCGTCTCGTGGTCACCCGGCATATACTTTCTAATTTTTACGTTAATACAGGTTAAATATTATTATTTTTATGATCCTGCATAAACTTTGGGTGTACGACAAATTCTTATCAAATCTCCGTAAGCCCATTAAGGGTCTGGTTGTATGAAGGTTCTTATTGTTTTCCAGGTTTCTCTACTTTGTGCCATTTGTATTGAGGCGTATACTCCCCGAATAAGGTATTTTTACTTATCAAATACTCTGCATGAAATGCGTTCTTTTTTGGCTAGTTGACACAACTGAGTAAAAATTAACGACATTAGTTTTAGTCGTACTACAATGATAGCAATACGTGTTTGAAAATCACTGATATTCCATAAAATAATTAAAACCTTGATTTGCACAATCTGTTCTAAGTATCTCCGACAAAACATCCTGTTTGTTTTTATAGCAGGAAGAATTGGCTACAGTTTAAAGTACTCGCGCATTATCATCGTCAATTTTTACAGCTAAAAGTCATTTAATCACACAGCAAGTGCTATGAATTTCGCGGAATTGATAGTAAATTCAGGCCAACGATACGAGCGGTGGCGTTGAAATTTATTAGAATGTATTCCACTATCTTCCAGATTGATAACGGACATACGACACACTACACGTGTTTTACGATACCATATCTGATCTGGTATTTTCTGACTTCCTACATTTAAAATGCAAGCCCATTGCAAAGTTCATGTTCATGCATCCCCCTCGGAATAATTTTTTACAAATTGATCTCCGCCCAAGTTTGCATAAACGAAGCCTAGATCTGGATGGTTCGGAACAAAGAGCGGGGCCCCGACGATATCTCGACGTATTGTCGTCATTAATGTAATTCATATCGCGGAATAATTTAACGACTTGCCTCTTGTTGCTCCACTGTTAGACCCTACATGTCTTCCACGAAGCGCCATTCACCCCAACTTGAACTTTTGGAAAACGACGCTGCTCTCCATCCAGCGGCTGCTCATTTAGTTTTCAAGAATTCGCATCCGTGAACTCAGCGATGTATTCTAATATGTAATAATAATGCAGCGAGCGAGTAGCGTAGCGTGTGCGTTTGTCATATCGGTAACGAGATAATACATGATTAATGGGGCGCAAGGCGCGGGGGGTAATTAATGCAGGTTACCAGTGGTCGTGGGATGCTCGCAGCCTTGGACAGGTTTTAATTATTCAAATGCTGGACATTTCTTTAATTCATGTCCGGTCGGGTTAACAGTGGCGGAAGGGTTACAAAACCGATATTTAAAATAATGACACTGCTCTTTCTTTCCGCGACCCTTTAATGACCAGCTACCCCGACGGCGAGAGGCCACACGACAGCTAAAAATTTCCCCTTGAAAAGACCGCTTTTATATTTGGATATAAAATATCCATGAGGAGGAAACTTAAGAATTCCCATTTTAATGTCTATTGCTAAGTATCACATGATGTAGAAGGAACGGTTCCTTTGTCGTCCAATTGCCAGAACACTGGTTTTGGTGAAAGCTTTTATTGGGAGTTTATTCAAGGACTGACAATTGAAGAAATCGCTCGAAAAATTAAACCACGATCGATTTGATTTCTCTCAAGATGGTGCTGATTCCGTCCATATTAAGAGAGAAATTTGTTATGGAGCAGCACACGCAATAAAATTCTTCATTATTGTAATTTTAATAATGGAATAGAGAAATTAAAAGCTCCAAAGAGTGATGACGCCAAAATGTTCCACTTCATAATGCTGATTTCACCAAAGCACGAATGGAAACCTAGTTGCTGATTTCTTTTACATCTTTTGAAAGACGGGAGATGTTTCCAGTCTAGCCAACAATCAACACCGGGAGATAATAAATATAATAAGGAAAAGAATATATTTCTGTAAGAACCAACCTAGGAAGGGCATGCGTCTGGTGAAAGATGTTTAAGTTAATCACTGGTCAAGACACTTGGGAATCTATTTACAGCAGTCATTTTCTCAAAAGGTTGTTACAAGCAATTTAAGAAATCTAGAGATTTCCTTCGAATAAGGCTGACTTCTTTTAAATGAAAGTGTTTCAATAAAAGTGAAAAAAAGATTATTCCCTAAGAATCAAACTTTAAAAGATGGTTCTGGTGAATGACTTAAGGGGCTTTTAATGCATCCAAAATTTGGGAAACCCTTTTAGTTCAAATTATCTACAAACGAATTTTCTTTTTCGTTTAACAATTGGGAAACAATCGATACTACTTTGAATTTGCGTGGAACGACCTTTATTGATACGAAATAACATATGGGCGATATTTGCTCCTGGTAAACACCTTCATCCATACGTAAAGACCAAAAAATTAAGGAAGGTATGCAAAAAGGGTAAAATTTTGGTAGAATCAGTCAAAATTATTTTTCCCTGAACGAATCCAATTCTACTTCTTCTTCTTGGTGTCAGCTTCTCCCTCGGAGGTTGCTGATCAACACGGCGGTCCTAATTCTACTACAGCTAGAAAATTTCCAAAATGTGACCGATTTAAGGAAGATGAAGATACACGAAAAAGGGATACCGAGAAGAAAACCATCCAGGATAAAACACATTTCTTTGAGTGGGAAATTATATCAGTTGTTTCCTGGACGAAATTTACTCCAATAAATAAATAGACGAAAGTAGGTTATCTGTGTAAGAACAAAGCTTAGAAAGATAACCGAGCCATTCCATTCATACTTACCCGCCAAAAATAGGAATCCTTGCAAGTGAAGTCAAAAAAACGTAAATTATTTCGTGGACTTGGCACTAAACTGACCAACAAAAGTTGTTTTCCAATTTCCCAAATGATCCAACACTCTCGCTTTTCCTCAATGCCGAGGTACAATCAAAATTCTAAGAGAAGGTTGATAGACATAATTATGAATGAAACATTAAATGGCAAACTTGCACTAATCGCTTGAAGCTACACCAGGTAAATCCAAAAACGATCTCTTCAAGATATGCCTGTTAAGAATTCACATTGCTCGAGGTCAGCCGTCACCCACATGAATGAATAATAATACTTCCACAGAAACTGTAGTTGGATGAGTAATTATCAAGTTATCGGGACAATTGTGTGAAGGCACACATAGCGATTACGTGCATGTGTAAGGATTAGTAAATAAATACTAATATACCATCCGCTGACAGGCTGGTTAAATGAAGTATTGCATTTCAGCCTCCTGCAGAGGAAGAAGTACCAGGGAACGTAATTTCGATGTACAACTCGGCCGCGGATTCACGAGCTCTGCTCCGACGAGGGACAAACCTGTCTTCTGTGTCTGCTCGTGTGTCCTGCGGTCACTACATGCGCGCTGGCCGCTCCGCTACCAGTTTTATCAAACCATTGCTCACACCTGCCTAATAAAATTATTATTTATGTGGAAACGTTTTCATTAATTTTCCGCTTGTATCTACAACAACGACGAGAGAATTAGAAATTTATATATAGTGTGCAATTAAACCGAATTTATGCCCAGAAGAGTCTGCGACGGTGGCAAGGTATCTTAGGCAAGCCTACAAAATTTTGGAAATAGAATTGGTGTTCTTCGGATTTATTAGACAGATTTGTTTACGGCCTGGAAGATGCGGGTTGGGTCAGGTCGGGTCACGTTACTTATTCATGACACACATGAATCACGTTGATCGATGAGCGTTTGCTATGCTAAACGTTCCCATTAACTCTTCTCCGTGGCTGCCAGAAAACCGATAACGAAGGCGACGAACAATGCTCGAGGGAAGAAGTTAAACGGCAAACAGGTCGTCAAAATACCTGAAGGAGCTCGAGGGTTGCCGCTAATGGCCCACACCATCGTAAGTAAAACCCGATGGTGTACCACATTACTATTGCAAAAATAAACCAAACACTTCATCTTCAGGTTCAAGAGCAGTTATTGGAATTGAAAGATCGAGAGGTTGTGGAAATTATGTTAACGGACCTTTTAGTGCAGGAATAAATGTATTTCAGTAATTATCCACAAATTACAACTGAATCCTACATATGTTTGACGGTAAGTATTTAATAAAACTGACCCACCCTGAGTTCTAAAAAAACGATGTTGAAGAATCCTATTAGCCCTAATCAATCATTCTAGGAACTGAGGAAGAATTTGTCAAATAAACCCTTATAAGGGTACTCCAATAGTTTTATTAAAAATAACCACAGATGCAAGTGCGGAAGTACCGGGATAGTTAATGAAATTGAACCATCATGAAATAGAAATTACTTTAAAGGACCCTTTACACCACCAATTCCAGAATATTTAATGAAAGTGCCGTACTATAATTTCTATCAAATGATATTCGTATCAAAAACCTTGTGATATTCCATTAGTTACACCTACCATAAACAAAGGTTTCAAAAAAACGAAAAATGAGCCTTAAACATCCATACGGGTAACGTAATGATCAATCTCATTCATTCGTCAAATCTTGACATCTAAATCTTAAAGAAGGAAGACAACATTTAATGAATCTGAATCACCATTATATGACGAAGAAACCGCATACTTGGCATTTGTAGCCAGTTGATAAAACAACAAAAACACCGTAAGGTCCAAGAAATTAACAATACATGCAGAAACACTTGATGATGTACCAGATCATCTAAAGAAATATAAACCAAAGACTACCTAAAGAAGTTCTGAAGCAGCTGATGGAATTAAAACCACCATAGGATCTGGAAATGAGGATACTTTTTCACAACAAATTCTAGCACACAAGGTCCTATCAATAACAAACATAAACCAAGGGTTCAATACTTGAAGAAACTCGAAGGTCACTAATGGAACGAAAACCTCATAAGGCGATCGCGGTGATGTTGCAAAACTCTTCACACCTGGTGATGTACTACAACGGTTAACTAAAAATAAAATAAGAACTCTTTCCTTTTCAAGAAATTAGAAAGGGACTAACAGAACCAAATCACACCAAGAAGTGCTCTCGAAGCATCCTCCATAGTAAAATCGGATAATATATTGATTAATACAAACAAAACTTATAGATCAATATTTGAAGTATTTGCAGAAAAACCAACTAACAGCTAACAGAAGATCATAGAAATAGTATCAAAGGACCCTTCACAGACAAATGGAATGCGCTACGATCATTAATACATCAATGGCTCAACACTTACAGAAAAATGGAAGGCGCTACAGTAACTAATAAATCAACGGCTCAACACTTACAGAAATTGAGGATTAACGGAACCACATGTCAGTAAAATTATAGAAATGATGATGAAGAACTCAGCGCAGCAAAACTGGTATGTAATACAATAATTAATCAAAAATGGTCCAATATTTGAAGATACTTAAGCACAGCTAATGGAACCAAACCGCCACTATCCTTGAATGACCCATCACAGAAAAATACACTGATTAACTATAAATAAACCAACGGATCAATATTTGAAGAAACTGGAGAGAAGAACTAACGGACCAACAAGAGCTCATTGAAGTGACGAGAAAGGACCCTTCATATCAAAGACTCGTATATACTCCAGTCATTAATCAAAAATAAACAAATGGCTCAACATTGGAAGAAATTGAACGGCAACGAACCACATCTCTGCAAAATTATGCAAATGGTAATGAAGACACAGCATAGCAAAAACAGGTATGCTGTAAAATACTGAATCAAAAATGATACAATAATTGGAGAATATCAAGGACAATGGAACCAACCCGCCATAAGGTCATGCAAATACAACTGAATGGCCCTTCACAGAAAATATGGTGGCACTGCATCGACTAACCGTTAATACATTAAGGGACCAGTATCTGAAAATCTGGAAAAGAACCAAGAGACTCAATTAACAATAGAACATTGAAGTGATGAGAAAGGACCCTTCCCAGCAAAGACACGTATATACATGCTATTACAAGCATTAATTAGAAATAAACCAATGGCTCCACACTGGCAGAAATTGGCAACTAATCAACCACATCTCAGCAAGGTTATGGAAATGATGATGAAGGACCCACCATAGCAAAAACTGGTATGTACTACAATCATTAATCAAAAATGGTCAATTTTATACAGAAAATATAGGACATCTAATAGAAACAATCCGCCATAAGGTGATAAAAGTACCGTTGAATGTTCCTTAACAGAAAAATATGGCGATACTACATCGATTAACTATAAAGAATCTCAATATTTGAAAATATTGGAGAAGAACCAACGAACCCAATTAACAAAAGGCCATTGAAGTATTGAGAAAGTACCCTTCACAGCAGAATCTGGTGTCTACTACAATCATTAATCAAAAATAAACCTATGAATGCCATTTTCAGAACCTACGACTTGACAATAACCTCAAAGATAAGATTTCTGCACTGCTACGTATTCTCTATTCTTTTATATGGCGCAGAGTCATGGACCTTGAAGACGCAATAAAAAAAAAGACTTGAAGCATTCGAATTAGGGCTCTACCGTAGGATACCGAGAGTGCCATGGGTAGAGCGGGTCACGCATGATGAAATTCTACAAAGAATGGAAAAAGATCGAGAAATATTGACTACAATAAAGACAAGAAAGCTCCAGCACCTCGGACATATGAGGAATGAAAGCAGGTTCCACCTATTACAGGTTATAATACAAGGAAAAAGAGGGGTTGGAAGAAGAAGAATATCGTGGCGCAAGAATCCGAGGACCTGGTTCTCTATGACTGCAACACAGCTATTCAAAGCAGCGGTTAATAAAATAATTATAGCCAAGATGGTTGCCAACATCCGGAACGGATAGGAACTACAAGAATGAAGAAATTGGCAGTTAACGACACTAAATCAGAACGTGGAAATTACGAAGGGCCTTTTAGACCAAAACTTTATGATACGCTACACTAATTAACGAAGAGCTCAATATTTGAAGAAACTGGAGACAGCTAATGTAACAAAATCACCATAGCACTACAGTGGATGTGGTTTTTAAAAGAATTATTCACAAAGAACTCTGGTGATGAACCATATTACCCGACTAAAAATAAAATGTTGCGTTGCTTTAGGCTCAAGGGCAGTTAATAAACACGAATCGGCGCAATGTCATGGAGAAGATATTTATAAGAAATATCCATTATTTAATAGGAAATGGAAGTTCCTCTTGTTTCTTTGGCTTCTCTTATTGCAATTAATATTTTTCCTAGCATAATAGAACTGCATATCCATTTCATTATCGCTTTTCATTTGAATAGCATGCCCTAGAAGAGCTAGAAATTCCTTTACCATGGGAGACTCTATACGCCAAAATTACTGAATGTTTAAACTTCAACTTTGAAGTGGATTTAGGCTCTCCTTCACCAAGATCGTTGGGAAAGAGCCCATCAGCACATGTTTACAATATTACATAAAGTTGCTGTGCAAAATAGGTTCAGCTAAATATAACAAAGCGAACAAGAGCACTAACATCTAAGATAGAGCAGACAAATGCAGTGAGTGACCCTGGCACGCACGCACATTGTCCATTAGCCACTCTCGCTGCCTCGTTAATTAATTACAGTGCTCATCAACGCACAAATAAACACATGTACGTATGTACATCCCACATTTTAGCCTCTTTAACTTCGCTCTATTGCCGGTTAACACGTCAATGCCAAATAGTAGACTTCTTGTACGTATTTTACCTCTCAATGCAATTCCCTTGCACATAACCTCAAATTTGTGTGTAAATTTTCTAAACTTCAGGTATCAATTTTTGGAAATTTTAACCAACAAAGTTTTAGATTGTCTATTGTCTATCAAAGTGTCTATTAAATAAGTTCAAATACGTTTCAACGTTTTTCCCAAAAAAAGGATTGCATATTAACAATTAGAAGCTCAACTTTTAGGATGGGACTGCAATTTGATAACTGCAATCAGCAATATTGTTTAGGCAACAGACTACTGATTGCCATAGTAAAATTACATTAAATGAGCATTTTACAACTACCAGGAGAACGGCATAATGATTATAATTTCTGTTTGTATAATTAAAATTATTTTAATATTTCATATTTGTAGCTGTCACTTTAAATAATGAAGATAAATTAATGTGGGATAATTAAATATGGAGAAATAAAAATTAGTTTTTGTTAATTGGTAACTAACCGCTGTAATTGGCCGTTTATATTTATAGCCCCTCTGTAAACTAAACACCTTCATCCCTGCTTTTATGGTGGTTATTTAAATAAGCAAAGTTATTAGACTTCAAGAAACTACATCTAAAGGATTTAAAAATTTATTTTTCGTATCACTCAAACATATGACTTCAGTGATCTGGTCAGGTAAGACATCGCAAAATATTTACATTATGAATATTTCGTCACATTATGCATTTCTACGTTCAAAACAAGTTCCAAGAAGTTTCGCGAGTTAACCGTCTGATAACCTTACATTGAGAACTTCCTTTTGAGTCACATTTTGCTGATTCTAGATAATTCATTTTAATCGTTAATTACACTACACTAAACTTAAATATTGTGCCTTACATTTACATAGATGTAAAACACATATATTTTAACCTCAGAGTTTCAAAATCACAAAAAAAATATAGGTTTACTGTTTAGTTATAGAAAAACAGTGAATATAACTTTAGATACTTTTGGACCACCCTATCTATAATTATAACGATTAGGCGTACTAATAAATACCGATGAACACCCGCATGTTTTTGATTAGACAAATTGGACTACAACTTCGCAGAAACTGTACAACTTCGCAGAAACTGTGTGTTATTTGATGGTAATTTCGAAAAACTATGCACGCATCAGTAAACTAATTTTTATTGTATAGGCGACATTAGATCAGTTATTTTTTGATCGCGGCATATAAATACTTCAGTAAATATTTTTTGGATTTTGGACAATGGTATACATGCTTTTAAACCATTTCCTAGCGACAACGTCCATTAAAAACCCCAACAATACACCTTAGTCAAAAGTTGTACAAAACATTTAAGCTTATTTTTGGACCAGCCTATAGATTGTTTAAACCAAATAACTTAGTGTACTTATAGAAAAATACATTACATTCGTTTACATACTTTTGGAGCAAAATCAAACAATTCATTTTACAGAATTCGAACCAGTCACAAAATGATACAACACAAACATACATACTTGTGGACCAGCCCCTAGTTTATTAAGTTTAATAAAATAATTTACGCAATCTGTACCCATATATTAAAGATATAAAATTAAGTGTCTGGACAAACTTTCATATCTATTACAAAGCTGAACATAACATATGAATAATTTAAACCAATTAAGAGGTACAAAATAAAAGCACATATCAGAATCCGAAGTCTATTGTTAACATGAAACAATTATTCACCAAACATACGTCCAGTACAAACACACAAACTAAATTAATAAACTCATATTTAGACCAGCTTCCATATTTATTATAAAATTGACAGAAACATTTAGAGAATTTGAACGAATTGTACATCTGTACGAAATAAAAATATATTTATGCCAATCGAATAAATTACTTCGCAGAATCTGTACCCATTACAAAAATATAAAAAAAACAGGTTTTAACTCGGACCGGCTTTATATCTCTCAAAAAAAAATTGTAACAGAACACTATCAAAAAAAATCTAAACAAGTTTAAAAATTATACAAAACAAATATACACATGTTTGCACTAGTTCCTAAACATAGCATTAACTTAAACAAAATATCATACCAAACATGCACCTATAATAAAGATACAAAAACGGACACCCTCTTTTGGACCAGGGCTCACATAGTTCTGCACAACACAGCTCAGAGAATTTGGAATAGTTACACAGTTGTAGAGATTAAACATACATACTTTTGAACCACCCCTATGTGTAGAAAGTTAAATAAAGTGCTTTATAGAATATTTACCCACTACAATGGCATCATAAACTTGAACACATAAGTTTAAAAAAAAAACCGTTCGTTGAATCTGACCTACTTCAAGAATTGTATAAAATAAATATGTTTACTTTGGTCCACGTTCTAGATCCAACTTAGTAAACTTAACAAATTACAATAGTTTAAAACAAATACACGTAGTGTTGAGCCTTTTCCAAATTCTGTTATTAAGCTAAACAAAACAATTTACGAAACAATCCGTAAAAAACAACTAGTACATACACTTTCGGACCAGCTTATATATAATATATATAAGCTGGTCCGAAAGTATATGTACTAGTTGTTTATATATATATTGCTATGTAACTTGTCTATAAAATAATTAATTAAATAAATTATATATCTGCCCTTGCTTTGGCTAGCTCAAAATTAAATGTTGTATTATAATAAGCAATAAAAGTAAATAACTCGTTTCGTTGGTTGCGCCAATAATACAATTAAAATGAAATAATTTTATACACGAAGAAATCAATTTTCTAAAATATACCAGCATATAAAAATAACAAAGATCTCAGGGTAACTTTCGTGGCCTCACCAAAGATAGCTATCGAATTATAATAACAAAACAAACACAACTACAAATTAAAATCTATTGTGAACTTAGCTTTATAATGTTATTGGTGAACAGACCTTTCATCTGGATTTCTTCAAAAACTGCTTACTGTAGCGTTTTGCGCCCTTTTGAAACTGATGTTCTGTGACAACTGACCTCTTGTAACTTCCACAGTTCAAGTTGTGAAAATCAATGGAAACACTTCAATAAATTGCGTTTAAATACTTTAAACAAATCAGGTACGTAGATTGGTAATTTGTGTTATTAATTCAATCCAGTATTGCGTTTATTAATTTTTAATTTTTATTATTTTTCCAGGAACTGAAGACATCACACCACGCAATTTGATATTGAATTCTAGATAAGTTTCATTCTTTTAAATTAAAACACTATTTATAATTCGAACTCAAATTAGCTTTATTGCTTTCTTTCAACAATAAATTGAAACTTCGATAAAACTTTCACATAAATTAAACTTGGTTAATTTAACATAACCTTATTACACTTTTGTAAACAACTTGGGCCACGCTCCTAATTTTCAATAATAGCTCTTAATATAATTTAAGTTTGAAATTAGAGCTCACACATAAAGCGTGCTTAATCGATGAACATTAAAACCAGACTAAATTCCAAAATTTACGAATTTAGTATCATTCTGCACATATAAATTTTAAAATGGACCAATGGAAAAGCTGTGGCTTATCAAAAACATTTACAGCTGACTTTAAACTATAGAAAGAAGTTATTAACAATATTAATACTTGAAATTTTCACAAACAAACTTCAGTATCACAATCTTGATAAAATTTAGAAATTTTGATACCAATCATACTGAAATCTAAGATAATAAATTACATATGTTAAAATTATTAAATTTTGACAAAAATTCACATAAAACTTATCAATAACATAATAAACATCAAAGATAATTATAAACAAATACACAGAAATACATAAATAACCTTTACATCAATTATACATAGAAATAACCAAGTGAAAACAAAATTAACCTCAAATTTACAA
Organism: Limonius californicus; assembly: GCA_014611495.1. NCBI lineage: Eukaryota > Metazoa > Arthropoda > Insecta > Coleoptera > Elateridae > Limonius > Limonius californicus. The sequence goes on from JABXWE010012282.1 coordinate 37,419, forward strand.
CATCCTTATAATTTTACAAATTATTACTAAACAAATTCCTTCTAAATAATAAAATTTCTTCTACACTTCCTTTACATAACAAACAAATTAATTATAATAATAATTCCATATTGAAACATAAATTAAAGTTGTTACACACATATTTACAAAAGGTAAATACAACAATAATAACAAATGTTATATTCCAGGGCTCCTACACTGCCCAGGACAACCCAAAACATTGCCTACTTCGCACATAGACATCTATATTCTCATTCCCTAATGAATATGCACCAACACATCACTTTGTTCACTAACAAACCACATCGTAGCATCCTCCGATGATCGTACAAGACCTTTTACTCTAATCAGGTATACATTTGTCATATTTAATCATAATAACTTCTCAAATAACATTCTTTGCACGATAATCAAACTAATTATGTACATACAATTTCAGATAAAAATAGGATTCCTACCATCAAAATAGTATCCTTTTACATATACGAAAGGCATTACGAAGCCATAAATCATATCATATAAAAGTTATCTAGTAAAATTAACATAGTATAAGTATAGCTTAGAATAATAATAATAATTTAGGGTAAATAACATACTAATATACATTGGTATATACTTATATAGGGTCATTCCATACAAAGTCAGCTTATGTTTGGACCTTCACATCACCGATTTTAATGAAATTAAGGGATAAGTGGTAGATATGGAGAACTGTGGAAAGTTTTATCCTGGGATCGCAATGGGAAAATTGTGAAAAAAAAAATACATACTACTAAAATTGCCACTTGCTTAAAACAAAAGAAATACGCAGTTTGTTGTCATGGAAACATAATTGGGCTTTAAAAATTGGCTTCTACAATTAATAATTTATTGATTTCGCACAATTGTAGTTACCATAAAAAAGATCTACTTACAAATATTTATAATATCAACTGACATAAACACAATCAACTATTCACGCATGTTTACAACAATAATATAACGACAAATAGCTATTTATGAGATTGATTGATGTAATAATTAAGATAATTATCAAATTTAATTACACCGATTTTCGACAATTCGCAAAGACATTTCTGATAAAGTATGCGTATATTTTGTATGAATATAACAAGAAAACTTTGACAACTTATATATCAAATGAAAGCACATTTCATATGCTTTAAAGTAATGTAGATATCATTACTTAAATAATTATCTGAAAATAGTTACATTTACTTAAACTAAAAGCTGCACGTTTTTGAGGAGAAAATGGTCCAAATTTGATAGCCCGTAACTTCAAAGCCCTTAATATTTCAAATCCCAGAATTTGTATTTTTACATAATTACATTAAAATCGGTGATGTGAAGGTCCAAACATAAGTTGACTTGGTGTGGAATGATCCTATATATAAACGGAACAAAACATTTAACAAAATCTTAACCAATTACACAGCAACCAACAATACATGTATGTACTTCTGGGCCAGCACCTTATCTTTTTCTCTATGAAATAAAAAACTCACACACCGTATACATATTACAGTACCATACAAAACAAACACACATACTTCAAGTCGAAAATTAGAGTTATCAAAAATAGTTCAAAAATTACATACATTTTTAATTTTCGATGTCTACACTGAATGCTATGCTATACTATTTAAGTTCAATTGACATGCCGCCACGAAAGTGTAAATGGTGATTGCCGGGAATAGATCACCATAGGGTTGGGGTACAAACCCGCAATTATTTTTGAGAAATGAAACTTCAATTTACAGAAATATTTACTAATAGCAAACCCAGTCTAGGAAATTATAAAACGCTTATTTTTCAAAAAATTCGAGATATCAATATAAAAATATAAACACAAGAGTAGGCAATTTGTCGGAAAAGTGCCTCTAGTTCGCACAAAAAAAAATTTACATTTTCATTCGAATTAGCAAGGTTCGACTGTAGTTGCAATACAAATACTTTTAAACCAACCCCCGTATCTTACACAAGTTGTGCTAAAAAATCCAACGAATCTACCTGCTCCAAGGGCTATGTCTCGTTCCAACCGTAGCCGTCTTCTCGCCTGGCCTGTGTTGAGCGTTTAAAGTACCGCAGACATAGGGGACCTACGGTTTAACGTGGGCTTCGAATCACGGGAAGTACAAACATATCTCCTACAGAGAATACTTACGAGGCAGAATACCTTCCCAGTTCACTGCTTGTGGTATTATAACATTACAGAACGAAATTCAGAGAATCTGTTCCCGCTACAGAGTACGCGTAGTTTTCAACGCCTTTTATACATCCGACATCCAACATTCAATGTATCCCTGTATATAACCATGATTCGCATTGGGCCAGCTACCCAATCGAAGAATAAAACAGCATAGAAATCTCAATAAACAAGTTTATTGAGGCCCTATGCTCCGCATGGAGTGAACAAGGACCGATGAATGAATGAATATAACCACGATGGTGAATATTCTACCAAAGGAAGCAATTAATTGCTTCCAAACCGTCTCGATATGTTCTCTTTTCCTAAACATGTTTATCTTCCTTCGGCTGATCGTATCGTGTTGGTACAACGCTCAACAAAAACCGACACCTACTATGACTTTGCCCTCGTACATCATAATCGTGATCCATGAAATTCTTGTGAATGCGATCGTGAGCTAGACATTATTCGGTTCAACGATCGTTTGGAAACACTAAAAAGAACTGAGCGAGAACTAGAAGACCGTACCAAGAGGAAGGGCGTGGGCCAGCCATATCTTCTTCATGAAATGTTTATAATTTTTATTACTACTTCTTAATAACGGCACATTAAGAGAATCTTGGATATGTACAACCAAAATGAAGCGAAATAAATCTTTACAATTACATCATCAACGAAATGAGCTTCTGGTCTGGATGCTTGATCTTATAATAAATAGGAATATTCGTGCACGAGCTGCAAGGTAAAGAAGTCGGTGGTAGGGTATATTTATCGTGTAATTTACCTGTTAACGCGACCAGATGAGCTATGGATAATGGATTAATGGCAGTGTGCAGCGTAACCGATTCTGTCATATAATTAGAAGTAACTCGCGCATCCGGCGGTCGATCGTATCGCCGCAAGACGCGCAATTACATGCTAATTGTACCATCGTATTCACTTTGCCAGGGTTCGCCAACAGCGAGCTCAAAGTTGGCTGGGTCCCGTTTACAAGGCCAGTTGACAACCACTGGCGTTGCTGATGAACCCGCTGCGGTTGAAGCCGAAGTAATGTCTTGGAAATGGTACCACAACCAACAGCCACCGGCTATAACGAGCTGCAAGTACTAATCATCCACATTATCTGCTTTTCAACCGAGATTATTGTTTATCGTATTGCCTGCCCCTCGCAATAATTTATACCATATTTATTATTAAACTGAGTAGCAGTACCATTTTTACCGAGGTAATTGTCTAGTTTTCTTGTTTACTGGGAGTGCTAATGAAGGTAATTTGATTAATTTAGACTAATGCGAACTGCTATTACGCGGGATTGGTAATTTATACTTGATTTGCATTTTTATTTCCGGTTGAGACGCGGCTTGGGTTACTCGAGTGCATTCTGGTGCATAGATAACGATGGGTGATGGACACAACTCGTCCATCACGTGTAACCCGATCCTCATCGACCATCAAACTTATCGAACGGGAGCCTGAAACGTTCAAAACTAACACTAAGAACGTTCGATCTAATCGCGACATTTAAATGAGACGCAGAGCCGAACTGATTTACCCCCGACTTTGTATTGAAATTTCATTTTGTTGTTGGATCAGAAGAAATAAGCAAGTAGTTGCTTGGACATCTCATTCTTCGGATTTAAACCAATAAACAATATGGTACAAAGATCTGCACAAAGTTTAGAAAATAGAAACATTTCGAATACAATTCCAACATCTCGTACTGCATGATTTGAAAGTGAGTTGCAAATAGGGTTCGGATTAGGAAATAAAACGACCCCTGGATTATTGATGTCATTGTAAATCCAAAAACGCTTTTAAATATTCATGTGAATTCACAATTTCCATATTCTACAAATCGATCAGACTACGTTTTGACGCATTTTCTTCTTTTGGCGACTTTACTCGATATATTAATTCAACAGCGTGGAACTCAATTATCTGATTTTTGATTGTTGAATCTAGATACGAATGGGTTGAGTGACCATTACCCTTTCCACGAAATTTTGACAATTTTTAGCACAACGGGAATTTTGAATGAAAGTACAAATATTATATCTCTGTTTACAAAAGCAAATATATAGTTGTGGACCACCCTTTATGATTGCTAGTACAATATACAAAAGAAATAAGATGTTATTTATTGCAGTGTGTGGACTCTGTCTCTACACTTCAGTTGCTCTCGAGATAGAGCTTGACCTCCTCTCCCATGTTTGTATCGTGCTTGTAAAGTAATGTACACAACACAGGGGACCTACTGTTTAACACAGCCTCCGAACCAGGGAAAGTGTTTCTGGAGAACCTACTCTTAACAGAAGTACCTCAGTGGTTTGCCATTGCCTTGCGAAGAAAACGGCTGTGTAAAAAACCGATGTTCCTGGAACAACGATCGAACTCAGATCCTTCAGCGGTACAGTCCAACAGCCGGCCTCGGTGGTCTAGTGGTTAGCGCATTTGCCTTTAGATCCGAGGGTCGCGGGTTCGAACCTGGCTGAGGTCGGCGAGATTTTTCTAGCTGGGAAAAATCTGAAAATGCGCCTTCTGTCGGATAAGAAGTAAAGCCGTAGGTCCCGTGCCACTGCGATGTGTGACACGGTAAAAATCACTACTGGAGTTGGTATTACCCCAGATAGGCAAAATTCTTAGTTAGGGTGTACAATGGGCCAAATGTGGCCTAAGTGCATAGAGATGCTTGGAAAACCGCGTCCTAGATCTCGCTCTTCCAAAGCAAGCAAGCAAGCTACAGTCCAACGCGCTGGCCGCTTGCTATGTGCAAATTGCACTAACAGATACATTTGTTTGAAGAAATATAGTTGCCGACGGCAATACAAAATGGGCCAAAAATATGACACCATCATACTCTCAATGTCCTGAAACAAAAATTCTTGCGTGACATCGCCCTTCATTTGTGTCATTTGGTTTAAAAATGTATTATTACAAGCAAGATTTTCAATTAAAGATGATGTTAAAACATTTGATGTGTTGATATATACACATTCTGGCGTAAGAAGCTTGTAGTAAATTAGCAATGATATAAGTAGCAGATATGGTATTTAAACCAGAAAATTACTTCTCTTTTAATTTGTCTTAATTAATTCTAAAGCGGTAACAATTTTTAAATGAAATTTGGTTAGACTGGTAAACTTT
>JABXWE010012283.1:0-35189 GCA_014611495.1 Limonius californicus
AAAAAAACGGACCAGAATTTAATCAAAAGGTACGAATTTGTATAAAATTGGCCAGTCTTAGGTCTCAAGAAAACGATTATTTTATCACAAAGCACGAACCAGAATTTAATCAAAAGGTCCGAATTTGTATAAAATTGGCCAGTCTTAGGTCTCAAGAAAACGGGATATTTTATCACAAAAAAACGGACCAGAATTTAATCAAAAGGTACGAATTTCTATAAAATTGGTCAGTCTTAGGTCTCAAGAAAACGGGATATTTTATCACAAAAAAACGGACCAGAATTTAATCAAAAGGTACGAATTTGTATAAAATTGGCTAGTCTCAAGAAAACGGGCATTTAATCAGAAAAAAAAAACAACCAGAATTTAATCAAAAGGCACGAATGTATGAAATTGGGAAACCTTAAGTCTCACGAAAACGGATATTAAATTATAAAAAACCAACGAGAATTAAAAAAAAAGAATATATAAGAAATTACGCGGTCTTAGGTATCAAGGAAACTGATAATTATTTTTAACAAACACAATTTAATCAAAAGACACGAGTTTGTATGATATATCAATAAAAGAATAAAAGTGAATTATTGTTTCTGAAACTCCCTTTCGTCATTTAATACTATGAACATTTAAATTTTGTATAAGAGCAGATTCTGATGTACAAAATTAAACAAAGCAAATGGATTTCCAAAAGTGTCAGTTTTATTCATTTGCAGGCATTGGCATTGGCATAAGTGAGCGGATTTGTACGTTCTCAAAAAGTTCGTATATGTCGAGATTAATTTTTCAAGTTCCCGATTTTGAATAGGGATTCACTGACCATGATGGCAATGACATTTCAGTTTTGATTTGTGACACTATTGTGGGAGTGTACAATTAATCGAAGCACGCGCCCAACAGGAAGTAGTCGAACGGCTGAATTCCAACCCTTTCAACGCCGGAAGTGCATATGTCAACGTTACCGTTATTCAAAACAAATTATGTCGGCCGCCCTTTTGTCAAGCTCGTGGTTATCAGAAAACGGCGCCCAAACCTGCATTTTTACGAGTAATTAATTTCATTTTTCCGTTTTGCTTGTTCCCATGAGCCTAGAAATTCCCATCGGGGAAATCCTGTTGTGAAAAAATTGCAGGAATTCGCAGAATTATTAAATTTCACCTCATTAAGATCCAAAATCAAAGGTTTAGCGTTGCACAATTTCCTTTTGGTTGCCCAGACGAACGCTGTTGTGCTCCAGTTCTCCCCGGAATGATTAGCAAAATTTTCCGCTCGGTTTGCCTTATATCGCATTACATAACCCTGCGATGATGGAAATTGCACGAGGCTTCATACACATCGTTTATTACAAATGTCTGGAGAGATAACGCGCTATCTCGAGGAAATGTCAAAATACGACATTTGTTTTCCTTGACCTTCTGATATTTTCCGCCGCGGACGGACAGACGCTTAATTCACCGCAATTTCAGCCCCAATTTCGCGTAATGTCTTGTTATTTCAGCGCCGCGCGGTCAGACGCGCTCTTAACCCAATTGTTCGAATACAATGGCTGATCAAAAAGGCAAATGGAGGATCATTTGCGTGATTATATGCGTGCACGATCAAATTTGCACTTGTGTGCTTCGTTTGCATCGATAATTACAGAGTTAATTAATAAAAGCGTAATTACTGTTCTAGTTAGCGCCGAACAAACGCGTCTGTATAACTTGCGCGAGGATTAAATTGCAAGTGTTGTTTGTTAGGAGAAGTTTAATTAGAATGCTTGAATTGAAGCCTTATATTATTAGAATTAATATACAGGGCGAATCACCAAAATATACAATAGCAATAATTATGCCATTGCAGTACGAAAGAATGAAAATTAACCAATTTCCTGCAGAAACTGATAAAATTAAGTTTTGCAGAAGGGGTTACGTTTAAGTAACATCCAGTAACTGTCACTCTAAATGGAGCACTCTGTAGAGCATTTCACAAATGAGTATCAGAAAAGACAATCGGTTATTTAGAATAAAAATATACAGGGTGAATCTTCCCAACATAATTCAGTTTCTTAATTACAAACAAAGCAAAAAAGTAAATTATTAACCACAGTTTGGCCCATAAATAACTAAAAACCATCAAACGTAAAAAAAACGGTTATTTGGAAAGAACCTATATACGACGATTCGTTCTAATCTATATTCCAATTAATTTTTCAAAATAAAAAGAAAACGTTAGTTTGAATGCAGCCTCCATATTACCATAATTAATATACAGTATGATTCGAATGAAGACATTCCTTCGGGCTTATACCGCGTCGTAGTGGAATTGAATGATGCTGACGTTTCGCTAACCATTGCAGGTGGCATTATCAAAGCGTAAGCGCTACCTGCAACGGTTAGCGAAACGTCCGCATTATTCAGTTCCACGATGGCGCAGTCTAAACCCATAGATAGATATGACTATGAAAGAAGAAAATTAAAGTGAAGCGCCAAACACAAGGTAATTCTAAAGCAAATGATTATTTTGTATAAAACCCACACACTAATGTAATCATTAATCAATATACAAGACTATTCATAAAAATACGTTTTCTACTTAAATTTCTAAAAGATCTAAAAGATACGACTTAATTTAAATGGAAGAAATGCAGAAAGCTGGTTAATTTTAAAGTGTGTTTTTAAGATATCTACACAGATATTAATGAATATACAGTACGGTTTGTTCAAATGGGTAACGGGATAAGTTTCCTAGTGTAATAGAAAAATTAAATTAGTTTTATTGCTCATAAAACACCCTGTATCAAACCGATTATATTTTCTTGAAGACAGCGCAGCGTAACTCATTCGAATCTACCTTGGAAACCAATAATATATTACCTATATGTGCACCAAAAATAGTTTTTACAGTAGGTACTTTACTTTTTTACGAAACACTGTGTATAATATTCAAACACATACATTTTTTGTAGGAGACTTAAATACCCAATAATATCTATAATATACGAGATGAAGAGTCAAACAGCACAAATAATTTTGAAATTGCGACATATAAAAAAATATATAATAAAACGATACAGAGGAGCGGAAACGCTCTGTATTGCACATTACATATGGTTGAAAAGCTGGGTTTTTGAATAAAGACTAAATACAAGGGGATTCATTAAAATTTCTATTAGAAATAAGTGTGTAAATTCAATTATTAAAAAAATTAGAGGCGTTAATTAGATAACAAAAACCAAAAATAAGGTGATCCTTTTTTAGCATAACATTAAAATCTAAACACTCTGTAAAACGTTGTTCATGTGAGCTAAAAACTACTCCCGAATAAAATAAAAAAATGAATATAATTTACATGGCATTAATAATAAACCCTACATTAGAAATAATTTTCTTATCCGTTTGTTACGAATTCCTTTATAATCTGTACACCCTGTATAGAGATGTTGAGTTTAAGCAAAGGCTAATACACTTTATTTTTAAGTAAGTCAGAAATAACGTAACGCATTTGCATAGGCAAAAACTTTTTTTTTTTAATTTACATACTATAATTAATATACAGGGTAATTCATTCAACCCTACAGTTTGAATAAATTCGCAAATTTAAAAACAGGAGAGATAAATAAGTAGTTTTATTTGGTCTTAGTTGGTAGACCTAATGTTTATACAGGCTGTCCTGTTAAAACAGAAAGTAGCGTAATCTTCTATAAAATCTGAAGCCAACAATGTTTCTATTCGAAATGATTAAAACACATCTAAAATACAACCTAGCACTAGAAGTTATCAGCAACGTCAATTTCTATACAGGGTGCTAAGTTTAAGCCGAATTGCTTAGTTCATACAATTTTTATACCCGCAATTAGCAGCTATGCACTTAATAAATATCGTCTTATATTAGTATAATCATAAATTGATAATACATTAAACTTACTCAACTTAATCTTAGTCTAACCTTTACCTGATCTGCTCTATATGAATTTTACCTAGCTTAAGTCACCTTAATCTAATGTAACGTAATGTAATTCAAGCTAAGGTAATCTAACTTACTTAGGATAACATAACCTCACTTAAGCGAAACCCAGCCTCACTTCGGCGAAATCCAATCTCACTTAGGCGAAATTCAACCTCTCTTAGGGGACACCCAACCTCTCTTAGGGGACACCCAACTTCACTTAGGCAAAACCCAATCTCACTTACGCGAAATCCAACCTGACGTAGGCGAAAAACAACCTCACTTACGCGAAACAAAACCTCGCCTAAGTTACTTTAAGCGTCCTTTAGCTCATCTGACCAAACTTAACCTCACTTAGGCTAACGTAACCTCACTTAAGCGAAGCCCAGCCCCACATAAGCGAAATCCAATCTCACTTAGGCGAAACCCAACCTCACTTATGCCCGATTGCACCGTTTATATTTTAAGTGTTACTTAGTTAAGAAGGCCTTAAAGTTAAGTCGCCCTTAAAGTCTACTCGGATTGCACCACCCAAAATATTTTGTAGCTTAGCTAAGGAACACTTAAGATTGTATTTCTAGGGATTTTCTTGTGATCGCGTTACCGACCAACTTCACACATATAAATTAGTGGTTGTTGTGGTTCTTCTAACCTCACATTGCCACGCCTTCGTTGGAATTTGAAAGTTGGGTTCCGCTAAGCTTATAATGAATTCCAGCACATCAAAAAGACTCGCAGTAGCAATTTTGTACCCGAAGAAAAGGCGCTGTTCCTGTCTTTATTAGGGGAACATAAAGACGTTATAGAAAGTAAAAAAACAGACAAATTGTCACAAGAAGTTAAGAAGAATTTGTATATAATACCAGGTGAATGAATTTTAATAGGGTACCATCGAAAACGAGCAACTTCAAAAAACTTATTCTGGGCCAATCTAATACTTTCTTCATTCCTGAGCATTTTTATAAATTGTGGGTAAAGTGGTGCAAGAGCATTCGGTACCCGTCCGGTTATCCTGCATGCAGTTGAAATGTGGACCCCAGCAAAATCTGCCACACTCGACAAATGCTGTCCGGTGGCATAAAATCGTAAGGACAGTAATAATTAGTTAATGAGCGACACTCTGGTTACTATTAAATATTGAATTATTAACAGAAAGACTTGGCGTTTTATTTTTACTTCGAATAGATACTTATACATATGTCGCTTGGAAATTCTAACTGATTCTCTATTAATCTAAGAATTTCCAGCGTAGTTCCTGTAGCTAACCTAAACCTTCTGTAAAAATTGTCGTTTAACGTGTCAAAGTAAATACTTCGTTGGTATATTCGGCCTTCATTAATTATTATATTCCAAATCTTCAAAGTCCATTGTAAAAATACAAACTTCAAATGTCAATAATTCTGACAGTGACATTTGCAAACAGCGCATGCGTTGGTGCTTTTAAGGGTTACTTAAATTTTTAAGCGGCCGGTTTCGACGGCTTAAATTTAAGGGTCACTTACGGTATTTAAGTGAGCATTTATGGGCGGTGCAATGGACTTCGCTGTTAAAGTGCTCCTTAAATTTTAAGTGACGACGGTGCAATCGGGCATTAGGCGTAATCCAATCTCACTTAGGCGAAACTCAACCTCGCTTGGGGGAAACCCAACTTCACTTAAGCAAAACCCAACCTCACTAAGGCGTAACGCAACCTGACTTAGGCGAAACCCAACCTGACTTTGGCGAAACCCAACCTCACTTACGTGAAACCAAACCTCGCCTAGGCTACTCTAATCTTACTTTAGCTAATCTAACTAAACTTAGGCTAACCTAACCTCACTTGGGCGTAGCCCAGTCTCACTAAGGCGAAATCCAATCTGTCTTAGGCGGTACCGAACCTCACCTAAGCTACTCTAAGTTTACTTTAGCTAATCTCATCACGCTTAACATCATTTAGGCTAATGTAACCTCATTTGGGCGAAGCCCTGCCTCACTGGGGCGAAACCGAACTTCACGAAGGCCAAATCAAATCTCACTTGGGCAAAATCCAACCGCACTTAGACGAAACACAACCTCACTTAGGCGAAACCAAACCTCACTTAAGCTATTCTAAGCTTACTTTAACTAATCTCATCAAATTTAACATCTTTTAGGCTAATTTAACCTCATTTAGGCGAAGCCCTGCCTCACTAGGGCGAAACCCAACTTCACTTAGACGAAATCCACTCTAACTTAGGCAAATCCTAACCGCAATTGGGCGAAACAAAGCCTCACTTAGGCGAAACCCAACCTCACTTAAGCTACTCTAAGCTTACTTTAGCTAATCTGACCAAACTGAAGTTAAACTAAGTTCACAAAGAGTTTGTGAAATAATTAGCATAAAAATTAGCTAAAGCGAATGAAATATAGAGTGATTTAAAGTCACTGAAACCCGCCTTGCGCAGATTTCCGCGTTTCAAATTAAATAAAAGTAAATATGTTACTTATATGGAATTCCCCTGTAAATATACTTATATAATTGTCTTTACACAAAGTGTTCGGTAAGAAAGTTTGTTCTACAAGAAATATTCTGGTATAATACAGCATATTTCAATATAGTTCAGGTTTCAGGAATAAAATCCAACTATCCATACAATAAATATACCTAGTGGTTCACACAAAGTTCTTAACGCTTCATATTTCAAAAACCAAAAAAAGCAATATAAGGCGATAATTGTAGCCATCTAAGGGTTTTTCAAATACGTAAGTGAAATGGAGTATCATACAGAGTGTTCTAATTAAATAGATTACTCCAGTTACGGTTATTAACCTCTTACGTTTGCAGTCTGTTTTTACAACTTCCTCTTCTCCCAGTCTCTTTTCTTCAAATATTTTTCTGTAATTGTATTTTTATATAGGTTTCCCAGTTTAATGCCAACCGGTCTTCTTTTTCTTTTACTTCTAAGGTGCCACTCTGTTGTTTTCTTGGACCATCTGTTTATGGCATATGTTTCACATGTCCATGCCACAGGAGAGCTTGATTTTCCAAAGTTCTGGTGCTGATTATCGACTCGCAGATACCTTCTCAGGTATTTCCATTCTAGGGTTATTGGCCGCAATTCAGCTCCATAAAGCACAATATTTTCAACCAAGACATGTTTTTTCGGGGTTGTGGCCGAGATTTTCACTATATAGTTTAGGTCGCCATTTTTACCATAGTTATTCTTGTAGATATACCCTTTACACATATACCTGCCGAGCCATTCTAGGTTTTTGGAAGTTAATTTTAAACCCCATCTTACAAATTCTTCTTTGGGTATTCTTAACATATCTTCCATGTCTTCTTCATCCCGTGCGAATATGATTTGATTATCGGTAAATAGCAATACAGTGTCTGTCATCTATTTTTCAATAATCTTTTTCTTCCTCTGTGTGTAGGCCAATTGCCATTTTTAAATAATAAATATACTAGATTATAAAAATAAATATATCTGAAGTCAGCAATGTACCATCACACTTTTGGATTTTTTTAATGTTCATTAATTAAGGCAAATCGCACTGTATAGCTTCATTCTTTATTCTGTATTGATTCGAAGAATAAAACCACCCATTAAACACATTTAAACCAACCTAAACAATAACGACTTCCTCCATTTAATGTATTCATCGACACAATTTGTGAATGCCCGTAGCAAAAAAAAGGGATGGGCGCGGGATATTTCAACAAAGCATTAACCGGCCATTAAAAACCGTTCAAACTCTTCATGCTCCAATTTCAATGGAGCTGTCAAAGCGAGCATGAACACAAAATAGCGACGGATTCGCCACCCCCGAACTTTGTATTGGCGAGGCGCTAATTGGTCCCTATTTAATCAATCTGCTGGTTAACGGGTCACTGTCAACAAGTCTCCATGTCGTAAAGGAACGAACTTGACCCCTAGAGGAAAATTTAGATCGGACGCTGCGAGATAATGCGATAAATTATTCAAGGCAACAACCTAGACGAATAAAAACAACCCATTTGACTTTGACAAGAAAACGAATTGAAATGTTATCGCGTTTCTATTTTTGTATAACCGTGGGAACTGAAATGAGAAACAGAAAGTTTATAAATGTATTAATATTTTTTGGACGTACATGCAATCCTTTTATTATTACTTTGTATGCGAGCCGCTTTAGAAATTGTGTGAGTGTAAATATGGCTTTGTAAAGTGTCATTTATACTGTTTGTAGTAGCAAAAACATGTCTACTTTAAATATCTAAGGAAAATTGGATATTATGATTTATTGTTATAAACCTAAAGGACTACTAAAGTGCCTTAAAATGAACTAAAATAACCTTTGTTTATAATGATTGTAGCTACATACAGAATAATCCCAGATGGATAAGGTTACCGATTTAAACAGTTTTTCTGAATTCTGAAATGGAAGTGTTCGTTAAGAGCATTTCAGTGAATCACTCTGTATATTAGTTATACGGATAATTCGATTTTATTCAAGAAAACTAGACTACATTCAATTATGCTATTTTATACTAGAATATTTCTTGTAGAATGAACTTAGGTACTTACCGAACACTCCGTATAAAAACAATTTTACAAATTTATAGATGAAACCATATAGCTTCGACATTCACATTTATTTCTATCCTCTACAACGCGGAAATCTCCCCAAGGCGGGTCTCAGTGATCTTGCATCACTCTATATATCTTATTCGTTTCAAGAAATTTGTAAGCAATTTATTTATTTCTAGATTGAACTAGATTTACTTAGCTTAAGTTAACTTAACAGTTTGTTAAGATTAGTTGAAGTATGATGCGAGTAGTTTAAGTGAGGTTGGGTTTCGCGTAAATGGGGTTATGTCAGCTTAAATGGGGTTATGTCAGCTTAAATGGGGTTAGGTCAGCTTAAGTGAGGTTAGGTCAGCTTAAGTGAGGTTAGGTCAGCTTAAGTGAGGTTAGGTCAGCTTAAATGAGGTTAAGTTACTCTAAACTGAGTTGGATTACCATAAATGGAATTATATTACGTTAAATTAAGTTAAATTGACTTAAGCTAGGCAAGATTAGTGTAGGGCAGAACACGTAATAAGGTTGAACTGGGTAAATTTCGCGTATTATTAAATTTGCGAATAAACTAATATTACACAGTGTATAGTCGTTTCAGGATTTGGGCAAATATTATATGATTCAATGTGGCTTAAACTTACCACCTTCGATATAAACTGATATAAAACTACTTTTCTCTCATGAAATAGAAATATGTTATACACAGCAACCTTCAGTTTTCATAAAAGCCTACACCACTCTCTGTTTCAGCAAAACACTCTGTATAAAAAATTAGAGCTAACAATTTACACAGCGAACTAAAATTACTAACAGATCCCTCCAAAGTTTTTGAATTTTCGAAATTACTCAAACTATAGGGCTGAGTAAATCACCCTGTATATTAGAATTACTCTACAAATTGAGGCTGTATTAAAGAAAATTTCCTCTTGATTAAAATGCGTTATGTTTTATGGGTCTTATTTCAAATAAAATTGTTTAGCTTTGGGTTTGAACTAAATAACTTTTATACAGGGTATAAACTTTATAAAGGATTCCACAACTAATTTATTTGTAATATCAATATTTATTATTAATCCCATGTGTTATTATATTAATTTTTTGATTGTATTCGAAAGGACTAGTTTTTATTTCACATGAGCAACGTCTTACCGGGTGTTTCTATTGAACTAGGAAACTTTAATTTTTTTTGGTATCATGCGAAAGTAATTTTGAAAATAGATTGCATTGAATCAGACTGTATATTCATTAACTGGTAGCATCTTAAAAAATACGTTCTCTTAGAATTTCAACTTGCTTGCTTTCTACTGTTCTTCCTTTTAAATTTCATAGTATTTTTTAATTTAGATAATTAAGTGAGATATTATTTTTATATCCTGTATATCTATTATATTAATATACAAAATTATCAAAATAATAATTTCTGTTCTAATAGAGTTCAAAATCCCGACTCGATACCTGGCGGGCGGCCTACCCAGTCGCTTTAAATAATTGGGTACCTGCATTCGAATGAACAAGGGGTAATAATACTGTTGTCTAATGTGTGATGCTCACCACATCACCACGCGCCATTAATTTGGCAAGCGACAATCGTGTGTGAGAGCAAGGATAGGTGGAGCTTCGACCTTCCATCTTGCAGGCTAAACCACTTCATCGGGTGTAGAGCTTCACCATTAATATTATTATTATTATTATATTTAAAACATTTGCATTTTATAATTAAAAATGTTGCAATTAGATTTTATGAGCATTGCTGTTTAAATTTAAATAAAATAATTCCGAGAAATTCTGTACCACACTAGGTATAAATATGCTAGAAAATTAGATGAATTTTATTTTAATTTAAATTACTTATTAATTATTAATTAAATGAATGAAATTAATTATTAGAAGCACATTTAAAGTTTATCGTAAGAAGTTGTAGGCCTACTTAAAAAATACAATATACAGGGTTTCCCAGCCGATTGACGCATAACACATAGATTTTATGTCGCTAGGGCACTCAAGGATTTAAACGGTATTATAGTTATTGGCTAGTATTACTTTCATTAGTCAAGGAAAAAAATTCTGGTTACAACAAATTAAAAAAACAAAGGTTATAATTGACTTAATTTGCAGACCATCTAGGCGTTCTAAACAATTCGACTGAAATTCTTACAGTATGCGAGCACAATATAGTGATCAATGTCTTTCTAAAAGTCGGGCGTTTAAGTGGTCGGAATTTTTTAGAAACGGGAGAACTCGTGTAAAAAATGAGCCTAATATACAACAAGCTGCAATTTCGGTTAATCGTGAAAAAATTAATGCCCTTGTTCCGCAAGACGGGTAACAGTTCGAAAATTTTCTCAAAATTTGCAACTTTGTATCGGAAGTGCTCAAGACATCATAAAAACAAGTAAGGTGAACGCCAGGTAGATTTTGCGTTTGTTGGCCGAAAAACACAAGTTGAATTATTTGCATATTGCTTCTTCTCTACCAGTGACATGAGAGAGACAGCGATACGTTTTTAAACTCAATTGTGACAACTGATAGATATCTATAACCTGGATACGTGGTCAACACGTGCAAGCATGCAGAAATCTCAAGGGCTGTTCTTTTTTGATTACATTGGAAAGTGGAATTCATGCAAAATATTATTCGACATTTTTGCGCGACAAAGTTAGGCTGTTAGGTAGGCGATCAGGAACAAGTGGAAGAGAAGACAAAGTTCCGTTTGCTTTCTGCAAGGCACTGTTCGCTCTAAAACCATAAACAAACTTCAGAGGGACCTGTCGGCGGTACTACTTACCGATTTATTTATGATTTTTACATAACCTATAATTATCACGTGCTCTCAAAATTTGATATGCACGTATTTTGTTGTGAGCTTATGTTAGGCATCGGTTTTTCCCTATTGTGAATATTCCTTAAATGTACGCTCAACAAATAAATATTTATGAAAATATACATAACTTCTGTCAGCTGTGTAACAGCTGGGAAGAATTATAAAGGTTTGAGAGAAAGATCGTGCAGTGGAATGTGTAGGAAAAAAAGGGGCGGCAGGCTCTTAAGAAAGGTCAACAAAGGCAGTCTACAGTAGGCAGTATTGTGGGTAGCTGGGCCTAGGCTTGTACATCTTTGGCGTAATAACTAATTAAAAACGTCTGCGAACCCACTAACTGATTGCGATGCGATTACCCTCTAAGCTGAGGCAAGGTGCGAATTTAGTGTTACCACGTATGTGTTTATGCACTGCTCAACAATATTAGGGGAACACTATTTTTGAGCGCCTATAATTTTTCCAGCAAATGATGGAAGCAGGATTTTTGCTTGTTATATTATTCTAGAGACCTTTATTGGCAAAGTGCAATAAGAATTACGGTGATTCGTTTGCTCATTTTCATTGTAGACGCCAAAATGTAAAGAACATCTCAAAATAAAGTGGTTTTTGACCACAAAGCAAACATCTGAAACTCATCAAATTAGTCATTGGACACAGTAAAACTGTCACTTTTGACTTTTTCTTAGCTCGTTGCGATGGTCGTATACGAATGTACAGACGTCCTGGACAGCGATACATTACCGCGTGTATACGGGAAGTGGACCGATTCGGAGCTGGATCGGTCATGGTGTGGGGTGGCATTAGTATAGAGTATAGACGGTCGCACAGACTTGGTTGTCGTTCCTCAACGTCTCAATGCACAAATTTACGTTGAGACGATTCTTCAAGAGCATGTTGTGCCATTTGCGAACAATTTCGGCGATGGCTTCATCCTACAACAGGATAATTGTACAGTTCATACCGCTAATTTAACAACAAACTTCCTCCAGGAACAGGAAATCCAAGTGATGGGGTGGCCAGCCATAAGTCCAGACTTAAATGCCATCGAACACGTTTGGGATTTACTCGACAGGCGCATTAGGAAGCGTCCTGCTGCACCTCAGACTCTTCAGGGGTTGGCTGAGGCCCTTGTGGAAGAATGGCGAAGTTTACCACAAGACATGTGAAGACGTCTTATTCGCAGCGTGCCTCGATGTTACCAAGCTGTTATTGAAGCTAATGGAGGGCACACGCGCTACTAAAGCTTGGTATTCAGGCGTTAACAGCATTTCCATTACATTTTAAGTGATAAAACACATTTCGAATTTTGTAGTCTTCTCAATAGTTTGGTGATACTCAAGAAAACCGTTTAATTAGAGCATATTTGTTGTTTGTATCTTGTTAAGCAATGTTGAAAGGACAATATACTAAAGTTGATACTTGCGTCTGTCTTTAATTTGAAAAATTATGCACGGCTAAAGAAGTGTTGTTGAGCAGTGTATATAAATATGGGCTGCATTGGCAATATCAGCAAGATTGGTGTGTCTATGTAGTAATGTAGCGTAATGAATATAAGTAGCTATATGAGTAGATAATGTGTGTGGCATGATTAATCATGCAATTATTCGGGAGGTAGTCAGTCGGCAGAGGTTGCATCGAAAACGAGCCTACATCGAATTATTGTTATTGTTAGTATAAATGCAACGTGTATGACAGGAGGGCATCGACTCTAGACTTTTACGTGCCCCCCTCCCCCCGGCCCGTGGCGACTCCTGTGAAACTGGCTATGGACTTAATCCACCTATCCACCATAATTGTAGTAATTACTCAATGATTACGAATGGCTGCGGCCACAGCAGCTAGCTGGCGGATGAGCATCCGTATCCTATTCGAGTTCCAATCCATCCAGGGGTAGGGGGCTGTGAGTAAAACTGTCCAATATTTATTGACAGATCAGTAAGTGTGTGTTTTAATATCTGTTGCATGTCACCTGTCTGTAGCGGCCAGTGACTCTGATCGCATCCGCTCCGTAAGATCGACCCTAACACTAACAATTAATTATTGTGGTACAAGATCTTATTAAATCCACCTTACTACTTCAAGCGGCTACCAACTTTAATCAATATCACCATATCTTCTCTATGGATTACTACCTGGGAAATTAATTTTACTTTTGTTGTTCTGTGAATTTAACGACCTAACATAAGTGAATTATTACTAAAACAGAATGGATAAACAATTTAAACTTTAATTTCTATTTTAATCTATTTTACACTATGCAATTTATATAATACATAATGAGTACACGTAAAAAATAATACAAAAATAACTCGCTATCAAAGTGTTTAAAATGATTAGAAATGCATGTTTGGAACATTTGCGTCTCGACATAACGACCCTGGCCTAATTTAGCTTAAATAGATCATTCTTTTTTTAAATTAAAACCGCGAAACTTTATGTAATGGATATTGTAAGAGCTGCTCCTCCTAATTTTAGTTATTAATATATAATTTCTATTACAACTTTATGTTGCCTCGAGAAGCTATAATTATTCGTTCAATATCATCAATTAAATTAATAAATAAACTTGCTCAATACGACTTCAATCGCGTAATAAAACTTTAGTACTTACAGAACCAGTCAGATCACGTCGAACTGAATCGATTACTTCCATTGCCTAATAATTAACCTTTACCAACGAAAATATTTACAAATAATTATCTTTTCATCGCTGCCTTTAATGAAATCTACTTTGGATGTTTACAGACTAGTTTTATAATATTTCTCCCGGCTGTGGCTCTTGAAGTATCAGAAAGCCGAAAGAAATATTAGAAACCACGGCCTAAAAATAATTACAAGCTGGAAGCGACTGAAAACGCAATCAATTCCAATTTCTCTACGCACAGCACATTTGAGTTGTAACAACAATCTCCAGCTCTCATTTTAATCAACGCGTGCTGAATCAAATGAAGGCAGGCAGTGGGGTGTCCCTTTTATTTAACAGTGGGGGCCCAGCTTTACCGCTTTTTTCCCTTCTTTTAGCGAAATTGAGTATTAAAATAATAGAATTTGTAGTTCTACTACAGTGGCGTACGATTTTTTAAATTTTTAAAATCGAATTCAAATTTAAATTCCAAATCAACCCCGTTCCCGCATATCTTTTCCACTAAAAGCGGTCGAGCTCTAATAATACCGATGCGTCTGGCCAACGACCTCGTGTAAATTATGTTATGTTATAACCAGCATCAGCGGGTGAACACTTATTTAGCCCTATTTTTAGAATTTTTTACTTCCTCCACGATAACGACGAGTGCATTGAGGTGCTCTTTCATGTTCTGATGGGACCGGGTAATGGTCCGTGCTGGACGCTGCTAAGGGTCTCTTCAAGAACAGTTATTTCAGGGCACGCCCTTGGTTTTTCTCTTTTTTGCTCCAGGTTATTGCATTATGCGACACAGAGGCTCTCGAGGACGAAATGGAAGCGACGCGGATAATGAAAATAACGAAATTGTCTTTACCCTCGTTCTGAATGCGCCATACAATATGGAAGTATCGAATTAGTTTGGCCCGGAAAAAGTTGAAGGAAAAACGGATTAGTCATAACTGTTACTTAATTCCACTCCACGAGACATGACTAAACGGTTAACAGTTGATTGATCTATAGAAGCCAGTGAACTTGAAATTTTTGTAGCTGTAAAGGGACGGAATCAGCCGCCACTATTCGTTCAGTTCAACATATACTGCACACTTTAAGGGGTACCCTTGTAAATCTTCACTAATGGCATCCAATATGCCAAGAAACACATTAGCGTAAGAAATAACACAGGAGCGGATTCACAAGCCATAACTTAAATAATGATACAACTGTACTACAGAAGTACCCAAATATTATCTAATTTCTCTTTACGGAATCCATATCTTAAAACTCAAACTTTGAAATGCTTTACCACATGTTGGCATTTGTTAGAACACAATAGCAAGAGATAAATCTATAAAAATCAGGAGGACAAGTCCGGCACTGGCTTAGGTGTAAATTTTAGACTTAAACAATACAAACAACTTGCAACGACAGACAATGGCTGTAAAGATTTCATTTTTATATGTAACACCCTTTTCCGGGCTCGGACGTAATGGATCAATCACCGTTTGACAGGCACAACCAAGGGCCAGATGTTTCTGAACGTAGAGCATCAAGAGCGGACCGGGTAGTTGGCAGGAAAGTGATTACCTTCAACAAAAGCAGATGGGCTATAAACTCATTTGTACCATACAATCACCAGGAATAGATGAGATTACTCCAGCTATGCTGAAGAGGGGATCGGACCTCCTGCTCACAAGAATCTACATGACTCTGAGAACCAGTGTGGTCCTGAAGTACCTCCCAAGAATATCGAGACTAACCAGGGTAGCTTTCATACCAAAGACTGGTGAGGCAGACTATTCTCAGGCCAAAGCCTACATACCCATTAGTCTTATATCATTTGTACTTAAGACAATGGAAAAGGTGCTCGATAGGCGTGTCAGGGACGGTGTGCTGGTAACCAGTCTACCACAACGCGACTAGTTTGCATACAGAGCAGGACTATCGCTAGAAGGGCGGCGCTAGAGAATGAGGCGTTCCTGTACATATTAAATCGTTCAAGTCCATCACAACAGCTATGGTAAATCTGGGTCTGCAGGGTACGTGCTGCAGGTGGATGCATGCTCAGAGGTAGGGTAGTTAACACGTCGCTGCTGGATGAGACGCTGGTAGTCTAGGTGGCAGCGGGATACTCGCAAGGGCGAGTCGTCTCCCCTGTATTGGAACCTTGTCATGGACGGACTGCTAGTGAAGCTCAGAAACACAGGCTTCTCAACCCTAGGACACACGGATGAGCTAGTCATTCTACTAGCAGTCAGGGAACGTATGCAAATGGCGTAGTAAACAGGTGGACAGAAGGGGAAGGCTTACCGGTCAGTCCCGTAAAAACCACCCTGGTACCATTTACGCGAAAGAGGAATCAAAAGGGTCTGGCTCCGCTCAATCTACACAGTCAACTAATCAATCTGTCGGGAAAGGTAAAGTACTTGGGGGTAATCGTAGACTCCAAAATTACCTGGAACCAGCACATAGAGAAAGTAAACAGAAAAGCGGAAATTACTCTCGCGGTAGTCATGGCGTCTCAGACCAAGTATGGTGCATTGGCTATACACCCGAGTAGTCAGAGCAGCAATAACATAAGTATCCTTGGTATGGTGGCCCAAGGTCAAGCAGGACATAGCCAAACTAAGACTACGCAAGATTCAAATACTCGCCTGTTTAGGAATCACAGGGGCAACGCCCACCGCTGCAATGGAATCCTTCCGTGACCTCCCCCCCATTAAGACTAGAGATTGCAGAGCTTATAGTATAATCTACGTGCAGGGACAGAACACACGAGATTAATTAACAATTAACAGCATTGGAGGCCCATGTTTGACATGACAACGGGCACTATGACGTCAAACACCTTACAGCTACACTCTTCGAGAAAATAATTCAACATCCAATAGAATGGGATGCATATGGACAGGATTTTCCTTCTGGAATCCTAATCTGGTACACGCGCAGCTCAAAAACCGAGACAGGTAGCGGGTAGCAGGAGTATACAGTGTAAAGCCAAGGCAAAGTCTCAGCTTTCCACTTGACAGGTATGCCTCCGGTTTCCAAACGGAAATATATGCGATACTAAAATGTGCGCGAGAAAATAATAGAAGGGCCTACGCAAGCAGGCGTATCTATATTCCATCTCTCTATCACTCTCAAGTTTTAAGGCCTCATCCAGACTGGTATGGGAATACTACGAAGATCACGATGACTTGGCAGGGCAGAACATTGTGAGACTGCTCTGGGTTCTGGGCCTCGGCGGGATCGAAAGTAACGAAAAAGCGGATGAACTCGCAAGACCGGGATTAACAGAGCCCTTACCACAGTCCTGAACCTGCATTGGGAGTATCAAGAAATGCAATCGGTAGCTTTAACAACGAATGGATGTGCAACCAACATATACATAATTTACTGGACCAACAAACCAGAGTTAATCCATAGCAAGATATTCATTAAAGGACCTTGCACAATCAAAGCCACAGAACTGCTTATGTTAAACAGGACACACCTAAGAATCCTTACGGGCCTCCCAACAGGACACGCAACTGTGAAGCAGATCACCGCTCAAGAGGATTAGGAAATTCAATTCAAACCCCAGATGCAGCCTCTGCAGCGAGGTACCAGAAACCACAAAGCATATTTTATGCAGCTGCGATCCGCTTTCCGGTAGAAGACAACGCATCTTCGGACAACCATACTTGGAAAAGGAAGACTTTATTACACACCTCGTAAGTTACATGTACGATATAGTACAAGGAAGCAAAAGATCACGGATTGGTTGTGAGTAACTACCAGGGTAAACACAATAAGCCTTATAAGCTGAAGTATCTCCAGAACCAAGGATAAGCGGACCCAGGGAAAGAAACATCCTGTATACGCTTTCATATTTGGAATTGGAATAAAATTCCGCGTACTGTAGACTACGTCCATTGTTTCTATATCAACCAATACTCTTTCATTTCAAAATTTTAACTCGATCCAAACACCATACGTTGAAGACCATAATACCCCGGAATACCTCGCTGGTTTGCCATTGCCTTCCGAAGGAGAACGGCCGTTAAAAAACCGATATTTCGTTGCTGGGAATTGAACCCAGGACCTTCTGCGTAGAAGTCTAACGCGCTAACCTCTAGCCCACGGTCGCCTCTAATTTCATCGATACTCGTAAATGTTCTTCCAAAAACTGACGATTATTTTTCAAGCTTCAGTTAACTCCCCATGCCCCAACGTGTGGCCCCTGAAATGTGTTATCTTGCATTTAATCAAAAATACATGCATTAGAACGGTAAACATGTTTACAAGAGCTATTCCACGTTAAAAATACCTAAACCGATCCTGGCTTTACCTAGAACAATGTCAAAATATGGATTCTTGTCAGACAAATTCGCTTTGCTTTCTGGGCACGTGGCTCCCGAAACAGCAGCATGAACAAATCGTCAGAAAATAGGCCTTCCCTCAGTCTCCGACTTGTGACAAGTCAATTTTTCCACGTGTATGTCGTTTTTTGCTTGAATTAAACATGAGTTGTCGCTACGCTTCGTAGAGCATTTCAGTGGAAACCAAAGGGATGTGACAAACAGGGTTAAACAATCCTGAAAGGAATTCATAAAACAGATCCGATCAATTTTGG
Source organism: Limonius californicus (assembly GCA_014611495.1). Taxonomy (NCBI): domain Eukaryota; kingdom Metazoa; phylum Arthropoda; class Insecta; order Coleoptera; family Elateridae; genus Limonius; species Limonius californicus. The sequence continues at coordinate 18,501 of JABXWE010012283.1, forward strand.
TATTTAAATAAGCATTCCGTGGCGGTAGGAAACTAGTTCGACGGTTGGCTTTTAATTAGCCAGGACCGTACCCAAAATACTTTCTAAAGAAATTAGAATTTAGGAGCAGTAAAGCCTTTGATCAAAGACGCAATAACCGATTTAATGACAAAGCCGCATTACATTTTTTCCAAATAAATCGTCAGAAATATTTTACATACTCCTAATACCGTTCAATCATTTGCTCAGTTTAATTTCTTCCGATTAAGGTCCTGTCCTGTCACGATTCATTATGATTCCTTATTCACGATTAAACTACCAATTGAATAATTGCAGAAACTTGCCATAATTTAATCAAAAGGTGGAACTAAAATGATAAGTGCCCCAATTTTACAAGAAAAAAACGCCTCCATCCGTACAACCTTGCCCCACATTCTAGACACCGCAATCAAACCCAAGCAAAAACCACTCACGCAATTATTCCGATCCGAAACGACCTAGAAAATTAATCTTGCTCAATGGAAAACTACATAAACATCCCCATTTCGTGCTCATTAGCGGCGCCCGAAGTTTACCCATCTTTTCATCTCTTACGTGGCCGTTTAAACAAATCCCGGGAGGTTTGTATATTTGCGTTAAGCCGCTCGGTCTATTTATGCCAGAGGAATTATGGGGACGCCGGAATGAGGAAAGGCACGCAAAATAAAAAGTGGGCTGCGATGATTAATGCCTGCCAGGGGATGAAAGCTGGAAAGCCTTGGCGAAGGACGCCACTGATTAAGACGGATACCTTTCGGAAATTACGATTGGGGGTGTCAATTTGTAGATAATCCATTAAATGCAGCTCTTGGTTAAATTATGTTGGAACTGTTTCTGGGTCTTGTGGTATCGCTGGTTACAAAAACATATATTTCGAGGCCCCTAACACGAAGTCTAGAATATTGGAAATCTAGATTCATGGCTTCCAAGATATGTTAGATGGTAACCATGGATAACAATACTACCTTGTTAGAGCAGACATGAGTTGGGGTTCCATCCGCGTAAAACAATTTTCTAAAGCATTTGCTTCTTCTTCAAATTTTTCTAAACAATATGATTTCGAAAATGATTCTATCAATCTTACCACTGTAGAATGGCTCGACGGTCACGTTTGTGTCGTACCTGAAACAATAAACAAGTAATTAATACCAAGGAACATAAAATTTAAATTTAAAAATAATTTCAACAGTAGAAATATTCAGGGCGCCTCGTGTTAAAAATACACCGAAAATAAACACACTTCCCTACTTTAAATCATCCCAGAAAGAAATACATTAATCTTTCATCATTTTCACATGATTCAGGCACGAGCAGGCACTTGAGGCTTTTCGGCAAGTTTAACGCAGACCTTGACATAACTGCGAAAAGTTGAAATATTTAAATCATAATAAACAATCTCCGATTATATTCACACTAATAATGTTGATTTTGCCGCTTTTACAACCTTCTTAGCTGCGATAAGTTATAAAAATGTATAAACAGGAAGGTGATTAGATTATGCGAATTGCCCATTTCGAGGCAAAATAAGTCGCAAGCCTTGATTTTTGAAATTTAAACTTCATACGACATCAGAACGAGCAATAACTAGAATTAATTACGAAATATTTTTGCAATAATCACTGGCGAAGGACGGTCATATTTTAATATTTGAGACTTGATTATCATATTAGGAAAGCAGAATACCGATCCGGATTCTACTAAGAATCTACTCTTTGAATAAAATCAATGTGTAAAAATCAAATCATAATCTACGGCCCATATTAAGATTTTTCAGGTATTTTGTTGAGACACTTCACCGTGCTTCAAAAACGGCAGCATTAGAAAAAATAATATTCTGGGGCGCTAAATTAAGATTTCTCTAGAACTCCATCATCCTTCCGCCATACAATCTTTGAAACATTTTGTGTAACTTTAGATTTCAACTTGGCAGCAACAGCAGCGTAGTACTCAAGTACTCCAGCACTCTGCAAGAGCTGTATAAATTTTGAGATACTGTGTACGTAGATATTAACCTATCCGCAACAGCAGCGTCGGAAAAAAATCATACTCTGGTAGGACCCTACAATTAGGGGTTTTTCGAGTCATTCTCCAAAAACTGCATAAACTTTGAGATATTACGTAGATATTAACTTATCCGCAACAGCAGCGTTGGAAAAAAACATACTCTAGGGCCCTAAATTAAGGGTTTCTCGGGTCATGCTCCAAAAACTGTATAAACATTGCGTATAACCTTAGCTATTAACATAGCAGTAACAGCAGCGCCAGAAAAAATTATACTCAGGGGCCACAAATTAAGGCTTTTCAAGTACTCCATCATGCTCTCAGAGCGGTATAAATTTTGAGACACTGTGTACGTAGATATTAACTTATCCGCAACAGCAGCGTCGGAAAAAATCATACTCTAGGCCCCTAAATTAAGGGTTTCTCGGGTAGTCGGTAACGCTCCAAAAACTGTATAAACTTTGAGACACTGCGTATAACCTTAACTATTAACATAGCAGCAACAGCAGGGCCTGAAAAAAGTATACTCTGGGGCCATAAATTAAGGCGTCTCAGGTACTCCATCATGCTCTCAGAGCAGTATAAATTTAGAGACACTGTGTATAACCTTCGATATTAACTTTTCAGCAACAACAGCGTAGGAAAAAATAACATTCGAGGGATCTCAATTATATCAACTGCGGTATAAATTTTGAGACACTGTATACAGGTTTCTCTAGTACTCCATCATGCTTCAACTACGGTATAAATTTTGAGACACTATATATAGGTATCTCTAGTACGCCATCAGGCATCATGCTTCAACTGCGGTATAAATTTTGCAACACTGTATACAGGTTTATCTAGTACTAAATCATGCATCAACTGCGGTATACATGTTGAGACACTGTATACAGGTTTCTCTAGTACTCCATCATGCTTCAACTGCGGTATAAATTTTGAAACACTGTATACATGTTTATCTAGCACTAAATCATGCATCAACTGAGGTGTAAATGTTGAAACACTGTACACAGGTTTCTCTAGTACTCCATCATGCTTCAACTGCGGTATAAATTTTGAGACACTGTATACAGGTATCTCCAGTACTCCATCATGCTTCAACTGTGAGGTATACATTTTAGACACTATAATATTGTTAGATGTTAACTTACCAGCAACAGCAGTGTCGAAAAAATCATATTTTGGGGCCCTAAATTAAGGGTTTTCAAATACGTCAGCACTCACCAAGAGCGATATAAATTTTGAAACACTGTGTACTTAGATATTAACTTATCCGCAATACCAACGTCAGAAAAAATCGTACTCTAGGGCCCTAAATTAAAGTTTCTTAGGTAGCCCGTCATACTCCAAGATCTGTATAAGTTTAGAGACGCTGCGCATAATCTTAGGTATTAACTTATCAGCAACAGCAGCGTAGGAAAAAATAATGTTCTGGGGCCCTAAGGTAAAGTTTCTGTAGTAATCTTATCATAGAGCGGTAGAAATTTTAGACACTGCATATAATCATACATATTAACTTATCAGCAACAACATCTTCGGATAAAAATATTCTGGGGACCTAAAGTAAAGTTTCTCTAGTAATCTTATCATACAGCGGTAGAAATGTTGAGACACTATGTATAATCTTAGATATTAACTTAGCAACTGCAGTGTCGGATACAAATATTCTGGGGCCCTAAAGTAAAGTTTCTCTAGTACTCTAATCATAGACCGGTAGAAATTTTGAGACACTGCGTATAACCTTAGATATTAACTTATCAGCAACAGAAGCTTAGGAAAAAATAATATTCTGGGACCCTAAGATAAAGTTTCTGTCGTAATCGTATCATAGAGCGGTAGAAATTTTGAGACACTGCGTATAACCTTACATATTAACTTATCAGCAATAGCAGCGTCGACAAAAAATATTCTAGGGCCCTAAAGTAAAGTTTCTCTTGTCGTGTTATCATAGAGCGGTAGACATTTTCAGACCTGCGTATAACCTAAAATACGAGTATTAACTTACCGGCAACAGCATCGGAAAACATATTCTGGGACCCTAGAATTCCTCTAGTACTCTTATCATGGAGCGGTAGTAATTTTGAGGCACTGCGTATACTCTTAAATATTACGAGCAGCAAGAGCAGCTTACGAAAAGAATAATATTCTGGGGCCCCTATGTAAAGTTTCTCTAGTAATCGTATGGCAGAGCAGCAGAAAATTTTGAGACACTGCGTATAACCTTCGATATTAACTTTTCAGCAACAGCAGCGTCGAAAAAAAATATTCTGGGACCCTAAAGTAAAGTTTCTCTAGTACTCTTATAATAGAGCGGTAGAAATTTTGAGACAAAGCGTATAACTTTACATATTAACTTATCAGCAACAGCAGCGTCGAAAAAAAAATATTCTGGGACCCTAAAGTAAAGTTTCTCTAATACTCTTATAATAGAGCGGTAGAAATTTTGAGACGCTGTGTATAACCTTAGATATTAGCTCAGCAGCCACAGCAGCGTCGGAAAAAATAATATTCGAGGAATCTAATTTAAGATTTCTCAAGTATTTTTATTATTAAACGCCCACGGAATGTTTACCAACCTACGAAGGTAATTTGACACAAAACATTCCACTACTAAGCAACAATAAGGACAGTTTTGTACAACATTTTAACTCCCTAATGATAGGTATGTGGATTTATCAATAGGATCCGGAAAATAAAACAAAATCCATACAATAGAAACATAAAGAATCGCAGCTACAAATAAATTTGAATTCTAATCATCTACATTCAAAGGAAACATTTTTGGGACACCGAAAAAATTATTTTGATTACATGCAATCAAAAACCACAATCACGAATGTATATTACTCTGTAACTCCTCCAAAGCTGTTGGCAAGCGGGCACATGTATCCGGATTTTAAGAAAGAAATTCGATATATAATGTATTTAGGGTAGGTATATTAGCTAAACTTGATATGTAAACGGGAGAAAAACTTTAGGGGATACAGCATTGACTGCTTCATGACAACGCCTCCTCGCACAAGTGCAGAACTACCGTCATTTATGACTATGGCTTTTAGAAGTCATATACCTACTGTGTGGCACTATCCTATAACATAACGATTGTTACTTATTTCAACATCTAAAGCTACAATTAAAGGGTAGAAATGAAAGGATCAAGAATTAAGTATGTAGTGTGAATACCAAGAAAAATATTTTTTAATAGATCTCTCTACTACAGCTGTATATAAGTGTTAAGAGATATGAAGTTAAAAATAATTCGCTATCCCGTTGTTTCTCTAACCTAGTTAGGCTGGGAAGATTGGGAACTGCCCTCGTATTATTAAACCATTCAGAAATCTGAACTTGGGGTTCATATACAGGAAGACCGTGTCATTTGTTACTACATACTCACTGGTAGAAATCACAAATTGTTGGGAAAAATCCAAGGAAACCTCAATTCGTTGTTCTATAAATTTAATAAATGTCCCCAGCATTAAGCTCAAGGGGACAACGCGCCACGATAAATCCGGTGTTTACAGACAAAAGTTGTGTAAACACGGCACATTTCTGTGAGAACGGTGTCAGAGCAGCAGCTAAACAAAAGTAAATAATTCGTGTGTGTAACCTTATCATTAGAGCGCAAGTTGATGGCAATAATATTTCTTGAAAATGATTCAGCCGTCGCAGGAACAAGAATAAGCCCCGTTTCTTCCTTTTGCTTCTAACGGCGTTGATGGCGTAATTTTAGCTCATTTCGAGCCATAATTTTAGCTTATTTCAAAAGGACAAGTAAACACTAGGTCAGTGACTGCTCTGGCGGAGATCCAACGTTTTATCGCAAACGTTAATACAATATAAGTAACTCCGTCTGTAATTTCAGGAAATCTGTTTTCTAATCGCCATGTGAACAAGTGAAGAATTCATCGCTGAAAAGGTGCGGCTGGAATTGTTTTCGCAAAAAAGGCGCCACTTCAGCATGAATCTTAACGGTTTTTGGTTGCTAGAAAAACCCAAGGCCTGTGTGTCTATACATACATATATCACTTTACAATTAAAAAATAATCAACATACGATACGCATGTGTTTAACAAAGATTTGCTAGAATTACTCACGTTGGAGGAAGTGACGAAATACGCAAAACGCGTTTTTGCTGATTCTTTTTTATGAGATGGATGCCGTAGACACTTTTTTTCGCAACATCAGATTTCTTGGTGGGTTTCGTAACGTACACTACTTGGTTTCCATTTATAAGAATAAAATCAATGTTGCAAGCGATATATTTAGGAAAAATTGTTTGTACATACAGGAAATACGTCATCGACGTATTAACAGTGTTGCAATACTTCATAAATAAGTTGGCATTTACCGAATTATACATATGTATATAATAGCAGATTGATTTCCAAATGTAGAATCTGCCAATAAGTATGAAAAAAAAACGTTACAAAAAGTGCAGTACATGTTATTACTAATCCATTCAACTTTATATTTTTCCATATGTACTAGATAACTAGATGAACTTACCAGTGGCGTAACATAAATAAATGGAACAGGCCTTGTCGCCAAGTTCTATATTTATTTAATTTCATAAATTTGTAGAGTAAATCTTAAATAAAAAACAGAGCCATTCAACGGAAAATCCTCTAACTTAATTCAAGCATTACCTCTACCATTTCTGGAACATGTATCTATCAGAGACGTCGCATAAAAAAATTTTAAAAAGGTCTTATTGTAATAAAAGTTCTACGCAAATTTAATTTAAAATCTTACAGCTTTAAAACATAAAATAATAGTAAACGAACATTGACGTCAAATTCTGCATTAACTTTAATTCAAAAATTAGTACGCGACTGAAAAAATGCCTAAGCTTTTAATAATAAATCCTTCCATATTTTTCATCGTATCATCTATGGTATTTCCCAGCATATATAGCATATACAATACATATATTCATATTTCCATAAAAATTAAACTATATTTGATTCATATGTATACTACAATACGCTTCATACTTGTCACATACTTTGTAAGTTAATGGGTTTCCTTCTGTAGAAAGTTGAAACGAAATTTAAATAATCACCGACGATTTTCACAAAAACCATAGAAAATATATAGTCTGATTATAAATACTACCTGAAATTTGGTGAATATTGTGACAATAACGCCTTCATTTGACTATATTTTTATCTTGTATATTAGGCAACGATAATAATCTGCATTGCTGAAGTTGGTCAAGAATTAAAGTAATCCTGTATATAGGAACTTCGGTAGCTTGTTCTGCGTTTTCCTCAGCGTAAGGCAAAATAAATGCTACATTTATAAAATAGACTAATACGAATAAACGGTTGGATCATCCTGTAGCCTTGTCTTGCAAGTGAAGAAGATGCAAGTTCTATCCAACCTAAATTTTGGCTTCCGCGTTTTCTAATATTTTTATGGAATTTAAACTTTACATATTTATCAAAGAATATACCTACGTCAGGGCGTATCTCCGCTGTGGATAAAATCGACTAATACAAACAAACCTCATAAATACACAATCTATAGATCATATTAAACCGTCTTGCGAATGCTATAAATATAAGTTCTCTCTCAACCTAAATTTTGGTCACACCAGCTCTATCGTTTTGAAGGTTTTCTACCATTTTTATACAATTTACAACCAACGTTTACAGCGGGTGAAACGAACTAATACGAACAAACATCATAAATAGACAATGTATATGTTACAGGTAAAGTTAAATTAAAGCCTAAACCTAGGATTACCCGGGTAAACTGCGTAATACCCACGAGACACGGGTAAAGTCCGAATTACCCGGGTAAACCGCGTTCTACCCGCTGTCGCTTGGTTAGCTAAGTTTAGGTTAGGTTAGGTTAGGTTACGGTAGGTTAGGTTACTTTAGGTTGAGGTCGGTTCGGGAAGTCATAGCGAGTGGACGTGTATTGAGAGCGCTCCGATAAAAGTGTAAGTGTAAGGTTAGCCCCGTCACCGGGGGCCTGTCTTTACACATAGTATGTATAGGGGTGAAGACCCGCGGAGCCCCGGGGCACCGGGGCCCCAGCAAGTGAGTGAGCAACGAAACTATAATAGTTAAAAATAACAAAGACTCTGGGAAAACCTACGCGCAAATGGTGAGAGATATCCAACAGAAAATAGACCCAGATGAAGCAGGGGTACAAGAGCGGAGAATTGAAAAAAACAGGGAAGGGAACATCAAACTGAAAATTAGAGGGAAAGCTGAGGGCGGAAAGAGCCTAGCTAACATGTTAAACAACACGGAGGAAGGAACTAAAGCGGAAATGCTAAGACCAAAGAAATCGTTCATAATTTGACATAGAAGAAACAGTGGAAGATACTGATATCAAAAACGCCCTGGAAAGGGAGGTAGGTGAAGAGAGAAGAGAAAACAGAAGCGAACAAGACGAAACATGGACGGTAAAGATCTCCCAGAAGGCAAATAGACAGAATCTAAAGTATGCCGTGGTCACCATGCCGATAGATGAGGCAAATACTGCCATCAGCAAAGGAAAGCTGAAAGTGGGATGGATTAAATGCAGAGTAAAAGAGTTTCTTAACCCAAACAGGTGTTACAGGTGTTTTGATTTCGGCCATGGGGCAAAACAATGTAAGAAAGAAGCAAAGGAGAAAGTCTGCTACAAATGCGGACAACCGGGGCACAATATTAAAGACTGCGTGAACAAAGCTAAATGCTATAAGTGCCAGATAGGACACAGAGCGGATGAAATGGCGTGCCCAAACTACAGAAGGGCGGTCGAGAACATGAAGAAGAAAAAGATGACTACGTCACAAGGACGTAGACATGAAGATTTCACAAACAAGGAACCAGGAAGGTACCCTGATAGAAATGATAGCTAAAACTCTACAAGGCAACGCAGGGAGAAGCCGCGTCGCCCACGATGCGGTATAAGCGACGGCGAAAGCGAGACACATAGGTTTAATGATCATTAGTGAACAAATATAAAAGCGACAGACAACGCAAAGTAATTTAAAGACACAGTCAAAAGTGCGGCAATTAAAGTGATAAACTCTAACCTGAGAATACATGACACAGGGAGGAAACGAACCAGCGAAGCGGCAGAAGAATTACTGAAGACGAATTAGTAGAACTCATGATAGAAGATGAAAAAACGTGGAACGAAATAGATACTATAGCGAAAACGATATTGGGGCAAAAGATTGAAGACGGAATCTAGATGCCAAGATGGAAAGAAGAAAAATGGACTACACCCCATCCTAAAGGAATGCGCAAGCGATGCCGGGATGGACTCTACTACACCAGGGAGGGGTTTTAGTGGGTAGAAATCCCACAGTCCCCTGCGGAATCGAGATCTTCCCGCAGGGACCCTTTTGAAGGTATCCCCTCCGCCGCCAAAAAAAAAAGGTTACTTTAGGTTAGGTTCGGACTTTACCCATGTTTCGTGGGTATTACGCAGTTTATCCGGGTAATCCTAGGTTTACCCGTTAATCTAACTTTACCCGTAACATATACATTATATTAAACCATATGTCTGAAAAAGATATAAATTAAGTTCTCTTTCAGTAAAAGTTTGGTCATATGCTCTCAATCTTTTCTAACGAATAGATAAAATGAACCACAACGAACAATCGTCATAAATACACAACGCTTGGATCATATTAGACCGTATGTTTTACAAATGATACAAAAATATGTTCTCTTTCAACCTGAAATTTGGTTACATGCTAGATATCTTTTCTAAACATTGCTAACATTTTTATGAGGTTCAAAGCAATATTGTTCACCGTGAGTCAAATGAATCAATACGAACAAAACATCATGAACACACAATGCTTACATTACATTAAACAATAAGCCTTACAAATGATAAAAATGTAAGTTCTCCTTTAACCTAAATTTTGGTAATATGCTCTCCATCTTTTCTAACGTATTCTAACATTTTTTTGGTATTCAGAACCAATGTATGCTTTGGGTAAAATGAATCAAATAACAAAAATCGTAAATACACACCGCTTGGATCATATTAAACCATATTTCTTACAAATCATAAAAAAATACGTTCTCTTTCAACTTAAATTTTGGTTATATGCTAGCCACCGTTTCTAAATTGTGCTAACATTTTTATAAGGTTCAAAGTAAATGTTCACCGTGAGTCAAATGCATCAATACTAACAAAATATCATAAATACACAACGCTTGTATCGTATTAAAGCATATTTCTTACAAATGATTAAAAAATATGCTCTCTTTCAACTTAAATTTTGGTTATATGCTAACTATCTTAACTAAAGTATATTAACAGTTTTATGAGATTCAGGGCAAATGTTCACTGCGAGTCAAATGAATCAATATGAACAAAATATCATAAATGTCTTACAAATTATAAAAATATACCGTAAGCCTTACAAATGATAAAAATGTTAGTTCTCCTTTAACCTAAATTTTGGTCATATGCTCTCCATTTTTTGTAACGTTTTGTAACATTTTTTTGGTATTCAGAACCAATGCTTTGGGTAAAATGAATCATAATCAACAAAACCACAAATACACAACGCTTGGATCATATTTCTTACAAATGATAAAAATATATGTTATGAAACTTAAATTTGGTTATATGCTAGCTATCTTAACTAAAGTATAGTAACCGTTTTATGAGATTCAGGGCAAATGTTCACTGTGAGTCAAATGAACCTATACGAACAAAATATCATAAATACACAATGCTTGTATCATATGTCTTACAAACGATAAAAATATATGTATGTTCTCTCATCCTATTTTTCAATCATATGCTGCCTCGCTTTACTAATACTTTCTTACATTTTTTGGAATATGTTTCCCACCTTTCCGTAAGTACTTTTGAAAACCGTTGGTGCAAATAGCTTTTATCCTATTCTTGAAGAACTTTCATAAACTCATATATAAAAATAAAGTTAAATAGAAGTCTTAACACTTTCCTATTGATTTACATTGTCAGAATATAATAAAACTCATTATTTTCGTTAATTAATTCTTTTTCCAATAGCTTTTGCTCTACTTTCAATTGCATAACTTGTTTACATATAGAAATGAACAATTTCAATAAATATGCTCATCTCATACTTCATAATTCAAGCTCTAACCAAAAACAATTTTTTGCAAGCTGTTTACACAATATGCAAATTGTAATGCAAATAACTAACTATACAATGTGGTGTGTGATTGCACAATTCTTCATAAACATTGAGGTTTTCACTTTAAACGTGAACAGACTTTAATTACAACATAAAAATTAATTTAAATTAAATTTTACTAGTTTGGTGTTGTATAAGCTTTAGTATTTGTACAAAGAAACTGGCTTTGTTGACTCGGCGATACCTCATGATTATTTTAATGCATTATGAGTTTTCAAATGAAAAGGAAACACAATTACACATCCATTTCTGACCTTCACCCATGCGGTCCATGAACCTTAAATTGCAATTTTGGACCCCGATCTGTCACAAACAATTCTTATATCAATCCATCTAATTAAATCGTTGCAGTGGGCATTTAGTAATTAGGCTGTCTATTTACGGTTCTAATTCAGAGATGGGCACGGCACATTTCCATACAAAAGTAACATAGTACAACTCATTATTATTACTATAACCACCCATATATGGAACTACAGTTGCTTTATTATTTCATTATGCCTTTTCGAAACGACATTGTCGTGTTCCTGGACAGGATAAGATTTAAGGTTGTTTCTTAAGAGGTACACTTAAAAAAAGAATAAAACACACAGGCCGTTTCGAAGCGCTTTATGGCTCACTCAAATAAGCAAATTTATATTTCGCAACAGACAAAGGGATATTTTGTAAAAAACAGGAAAGTTGCGATACATCGGCGAACGTTACATGCTCGTCGACTGTAAAAGTCAAAAGAGAAAGCCCGTGAAACGCCAAACTACCCCGTTAAGGGTCTTTACGACCCCTTTAAACCCAGTTACAAGCAGGAGCGAGCATAAAATTAAGCATGAAATGGAGGAAGTTTATGATGCAGTAAAAGCCAAATTGGTATTACGCAAAAAGACAAATTAATAATAGTAATGGGCGTTTAAACGCAGGGTGAAAAAAAACCGTAAAAGGGAAAAGGTTACTGGTGGATACAGCATTGGAAATTTAAATACGACTGTAAAAAAGGAAAATATATATGATGTTCCATCGGAAATGGCGACACTTAAACACAACCATTTAAAAGTCCGTTATTTAGATTTTAGTAACCATGAAGAAACTTAACTCAAAAACTAAAAGCTTCTAAAGAAGACAAGTAATGCTAGATCATCGACATACAGGGTTTGTCAATATTTAAATCCATATTCTCGAAAGTCTTAAAATAATTAATTAATATTTTGTTGCAGGGTCTGAAACACAACTTTAAAAAAAGTTAAATGGTTGCTCTTATATTTTGTTGCTGCTAAAATCACAACATTTAGTTGAAATAAATCAAAATTTCTAATTGACATACTGTGTACCTTCTTATATAGTTGTAGATCTTAAAATTGTGACATTCCGACAAAACAAAATCAAATTCTACGGGCCTAAATTAAGGCGTTTTAAGTACTTTCTCAAAGGAGACTTTCAATATTAAATTATGGAAAGGAATCATAAAATTAGGTAATTTTGATTAAATGAAGTCTAATTCCAAGGCCCATTAGAAATTAACTTCGCAGCATCAGCAACGCCGGAACTATTATACCGTAAATCTTAAACTTATATTTCCTGCACAAAAAACCATATTCTGGGACCCTAAATTAAGTTTCTCAAGCACTCCACTGCGCCTCAGGAGCAGCATAACTTCTGCGACATTGTGTACAACCTTAGTTATTAGCCTATAGGCAATAGCAGTGTCGAAATGGCGGCTTTTTAATCGTAAAACTTAAAAATCTAGCGCATCTTCCCTATAAAATCATATTCTGAAGCCCTAAATTAAATTTTCTAAGTACTACATCATGCGCCAAGGACGGTACAAACTTTGAGACACTGTGTAACCTTGGACATTAACTTATAAACCACAGCAGCTCCGAAACGACTGATATATCGTAAAGCTAAAAATTATGACATTTCGTTCTCATAAATCATATTCAGAGACCCTAAATTAAGGTGCCTCAAGTTTTCCATCATGTACCATGAGCGGCATCTATTTTATGAAACTATGTCAGAACGGACGAAATTAAACTGTATGTCATAAAATTACGACATTTCATTCACATATAATCAGATTTTGAGACTAATGAAGGTTTGTCAAGCACTCCAGTATGCCTGAAGAACGGCATGAATTAATTATGAGACGCTATGTATAAGCTTGTGTATATTTAGATGTTAACTTACAGGCAATTGCAACATCGGAACGGTTGCTTACAATAGTATCTTAAAATTACGACATTTCGCCCAGACATAATCATATTTTAGGACTCAAAATAGGGTGCTGTCTCAAGCACTCGATTATATCCCATGAGCAGCATGAATTTTGATACACTTTGTATAACCGTAAATATGTACTCACAGTAACTATCAACGTCGGAACGGTTGCCATTAAATCGCATATATTAAAATTGAGGCATTTCTTCCACATAAACTCAGTCAGGGACCCTACAATATGATTTTTCGTGTACTCCATACGCCTCAGCAGCGGCATAAATTTGGAGACGCTACGTGTAACTTTAGATATTAACTTATAGGCAATTGCAGCGTTGGAATGGTTGCTAAAAATAGTGTATCTTAAAATTATGACACTTCGTCCAGACATATTCATATTTTAGGATTCAAAAATAGGGTGCCGTCTCAAGCACTCGATTATGCGCCAAGAGCAGCATGAATTTTCATACACTTTGTATAACCGTAAATATGCACTTACAGTCAATATCAACGTGGGAACGTTTCCTATTAAATCGCATATCTTAAAATTGAGGCAATTTTTCATATAAGTCAGTCTGGGACCCTAAATTAAGGTTTTTCCTGTACTCCACAGACCATCACGTCCCAGCAGCAGCATAATTTTAGAGAACTTTAGATATTAACTTACAGGCAATTGCAGCGTTGGAATGGTTGCTAAAAATAGTATATCTTAAAATTATGACACTTCGTCCAAACATATTCATATTTTAGGATTCAAAACAGGGTGCCGTCTCAAGCACTCGCTTATGCCCCAAGAGCAGCATGCATTTCAATACACTTTGGATAACCGTAAATATGTACTTACAGCAAACACTAAAGTCGAAACGTTTGCTATTAAATTGCATATCTCAAAATTATGGCACTTCGTCCATATAAAATCACCCTAAAATGCTATTATATCGTCAATGTTAAAATAACGAAATTCCTTAAAAGAAACAACGTCGGAATGGTTGCTACTATATCGTCAATTTTAAAATAACAAAATTTCCTTAACAGAACTTCATCTTCGGGGGCCCTAAATTTAGGTTTCTCGAGTACTTCAGCGTGCCTTAGGAGCGGCATAAATGTTGAGACACTGTGTATAGCCTCACATACTAACTTATAGGCAATAGCAGCGTCGGAACGACTACAATTAAATTGTAAAGCTGAAAATTACAACATTTCGCCCAGATAGTATCATATTTAGGGGCTCAAATTAAATTTTATCGAGCACTCCATGATGTTCCAGGAGCGGCATAAATTTCGAGACACTTAAATATTAACTTATAAACTACACCAATGTGGGGGAACGGTTGATATTATATCCTAAACCATAAAATTATTACATTTCCCTTAAATTGAATAAATTCCGAAACCCTAAATTAAGGTTTCTCAAGCACTCCATCATGCCCTAAGAACGGTATACATTTTGAGACACCGCGTATAACCCTAGATATTAACTTATAAGCCATAGCAGGATTGGAACGGCTGAAATTGAACCGTAAATCTTAAAATTAACACATTTCGTCCGCTTAAAATCAAATTCTGAGTCCCTTAATTGCATTTTTTCAAGTTGTCCATCATGAGACACAAGTACAACCCTAGTAATCCACAAGAAGCATGACATAACAGTTCCTGTTACATTGTGATCCTTAAAACCGTAGCCGGACAGAAAACCCCCGGACAAAAAACCCCGGACATAAAACCCCCGGACAAAAAACCCCCGGACATAAAACCCCCCGGACATAAAACCCTGGACAAAAACCCCCCGGACAAAAAACCCCCACAAAACAGAATCTAGGATCGAGAAAACAAGCGCGGATTTAATCTGTTTTATAGGGTATGAATTCAGTGTAAATTTATAACGTACGTACAAATAAAAACGGATTCGCAGTGGCCTTTGAAATTTGAGGGCTTGTCTTCATTTGATTCACACGATTAGCAAATAATACTGGGTTAATAATAGGTTAGGATGTGTCAAACGTCAACGCTAGTGTTTGCTATCATTTATAACGTTTCGACTTTTATAGTTCCAGTAATTAGATAAAAATTAGTAAATACAGTTTAATTAGTGGCACCGCGTGAATTAACATTGGTTGTTTCGAGTGGACAAAAAGCATTTATAATAACTGTCATTATCACACAGCGTGTGAACCAAATGAAGACAAGCCCTCAAATTTCAAAGTTTTTATTTGTACGCACGGTATTTAGTTTAACTCAAATAAATGACCACAAACAACAAAAACTTAAAAATAATTATCTTTTAATCCTAAAATTAGCTAGTAAGCAGAAAGCATGATTGTAGTTTAATGGTAATTTCAGATTAGTTGAACATCTTTTGGTAATGACATGAACATGTACTAATCTTAAGCATCCTTACCCGATTCTTAAAATTAACAATTAACAACCATTTACATAGTAATTACGTTCTTAATGTCTCCCCCGCCCATAGACATGTAATCTGCAACCATATTGGACTTTCCCTACAAAAGTACTTAAGTAAATCTCTATAAAACTCAAATTTTGGTTTTGTTTGTCACTTTGCTGTTGATAATGGAAGTGATACATTCTAACAAGGGTGATGAAAAGTTGTGTTTGCAAGGTTATATGTATGCAGTACATAAGAGATGCGCTACCACTATTCGTTGGAGATGCTACAAATGAAGCAGAGAGCAATAGACGTTTTGGCCAAACCAGGACAAATATATGCTGAAACCGTCTCTACTTTAGATAATCCTACACGTTCTACGATGTTTTCAGAGAACTCGGCTAGGCGGACGCTGAGAAGACATCAAAGTTCTAAGATGCCAAATACACCAATGACTTTGGAGGAGCTTGTTATATAAGGTACACATATTACGTATATTACAGTTTAGACTGACTATGCAAATAAAATAATGCAAAAATATGCAAAAAATATTGTGTGCTAATAATTAACGTGTTTTCATAGGGCAGTGGTCTACTACCGGAGAGCCGGATAATGCAGGGCTTCTACTCCATTTTAATGGAACTGCGTCCGAAGAACGAATTTTAATATTCTCCACAGACGAAGGTTTAGCCCATTTAGCTAATGGCACTACATGGTATATGGATGGCAATTATTCCCTGGCACCACCACTTTTTTGCAGCTTTATATCGTGCGAGTAAAAGTCCAAAAGCGTTGGTAGATAACTGTGAGCAAAGAAATATTTTCCCAGACCCTTCATACTTTAACATGGACTTTGAAAGATCTGCCGTCCAGACTGTGAAAGTAGTATTCGGGGATAATATTACACTAAGGGGATACTTTT
>JABXWE010012286.1:0-10508 GCA_014611495.1 Limonius californicus
AATTGTGATTGTAATTTATTTACTCCTATCCTTGAGTTTTCCATTTTAAAAAAATTATGTACTCGTTCAAAATGCCCTTTTAACAATTTTAAGTTTTGCTGAAAAAATTAATGCCTACCGCTTACTATTAATAAATATAGTTACCCTTTGATTGTATGTAATCTGGCTGTACAAGTTTACATCTTAATTATTGAATTAAGGATAGTAATTTACAATATTGATAGGTGACCTGTCAGAAACATACAGATAAAATGCTACTTATTAAAAATTATTTACAAACTTCCATTGGAAATATTTAAAATATATTTCGTCATATGCTGCTGACATATCTAAAACGGTACGTATATTCTGTGTTTTGGGTTGCATAATTCAGACGTTTAACGTTATGAATTCTATTTATTTTTTTATTTAATATTAGCCATATTCTCATGCTTTTTTTGAAGAACAGAAAAGGCACGAAAACAAAATAATGGCGATAGAAATGAAACATTTAAGGAAGATATCCAGTAGGTACGTTAAGAAGCGACAACATAATGAATGAAGAAATACAATGCACGCCGCTTATTGGAATCAAGGATAATGTTATCATTCGGGTATTGTTATCACTTTCGCAAGCAACGGACTGGGCGTATACGATTACTTAGGAAAAACATCGTTTATAGCAATTATGATTTCGGTTTTATGTTTTCTCAGGAGCAATAATCTTGTTTGCATGCATTCTTTGTTTTGCATTTTCAAACTCTAGTGGTTCCAGCCCTCTTACTCGCAAATTAAGAGCCTACAGGCTGGTTGGTAGCAGCAAACGCAAGTATATTCTAACCCTTTGCAGCGGCTGACGTAAATCAAAGAAGTGATATTGGTTTAAAAAAATTAAATAACAGTTTAGAACAAATGCCGGAAGTAAGTCAGCGGAATGCAACAGCACAATTAAATAATTCGCCGTCGGTTCTGTGTGAAATTACAAAATGAAAAAAGTCCATTTAAACACTAAAAGAAATCGCACTGGGAAAGATGTGCGAGTGGAATCTGCACTGAAACTCTGGTTCACTAATGTCCATAGATGTAGTGTAGTAGAAACTGGAACTTGTGAAGAAACGAAAACGGAAAAGTTATATTGCTGTAATAGAAGGACGGTTCACCTTTTGTTATTATCCATCGGTTATTGTTATCAATAACCACGAGTCCCGATGTGATCACATGAAGCGACGTGCACTGTATAAGAACTGTTAGCTCAAGGGTCAATATAGAAAAAGATAAAAAAGAGATTACTAAACTTATGCGCACACATATGAAAGATAGATCCAGAGAGAACACGCAGGAAAGTATTAGAAGCAAGAAGAAGTAGAAGGGAATCCTTGATGTCACAGATAGCAGATATGTAGTACGATTAAGCGAAGAAACACTAAATGAAATGGAAGTACTAAGAAAGGAACAGGAAAGACTGGAAGAAATGCATTAAAGAGGACACAGAGTCCTAGAGCAAAAGGATACGAGAAGAAGAAGAAGGAATTGCAAGCTGAAGGGAATTCTGTTGGCGATATTGAACACAGAAGCCGTAGAAAGAACACATTCGCAATATAATTTGGCATTATTATTCCAAAATTTCCGTTTCATTTTAAAAATACTTCAATCATGATCCTACTGCCAATAATTTTTCACAGCCTTGTTGTAATATGCTCACAAACTTATTTATTCATAAGTTAGGGCAAAGTATTTCTATAAAATGAAGAAAGAATGTCTATGCACTCCGAACTGTTTCAAACGCAACAATATTACAAATGTTTGACCAACATTAAATAAATCAAAAAGAATAAGCACTGTGAAACAAATACACATTAAAAAATAAAACTATATTAAGATTCTGTTGTAAGAAAACTGAAAGCATTACGTGGAAATAATGATTTATCTGAAAAGTTTAAATGTTCATCGAATGGAAAACAAACCTATACTAAACTATAACAGAAAAACTAGTTTAGTTTACTTGGCCTGTTAGTTTTGCTGTCAGATGAAAATTAGAACGACGACTCATACTACAAGGGCTCTAACCGGTTTTTGCAAAAGTGAATACTATTCAGGATAATAAAGAAGATCAATATTCAACTAGAATAACGTGGATAAATTGATTCTGAATCATCTTTGTTTGTATGACTATGTTATACAGCATAAAATATTAATTTTCTTTTAATAAATTCAGTATTTTATATTGACCTGAAACCATATGATAGCACCAAGGTATTCAAATAACTAGAAGGAGTTGTATTCAAAGCACACATTTGGAATGCGGAAACACAAAGGCTGATTGGAAAACCTTCAGATTCATATTTTTGAAAATTACACATTGAAATAGCTGATCTCTACGAAAAACTTAAAGCAATAAGTTTTTTCTAATAAAGTGTTATGTGATTCGCATGGCCGTTCTAATAGACTAAGAAAAACAATAGTTTTTACTCTCTAAAATTTTTGTAAATTGCTCTAAATGATTTTTGAAAATCCACTCCTCTGCTAAAAAAACTACATACAGTTTTCATAAAAATTAAAATATAAAACCCCTACACTAAACTACAGCATGCGTTATAAAAATTATGAACTTCGTATAAACAAATCAAGTAATTAGTTGATAACTCACACATCGTCGCCAAAAGGAAGGTGGTGGCAAGAAGGACACTGTTAAAGATGAGCAGGGCCATCTTGAACGCGCTCATACCGAACGAAGTTTTCCACGTAGGCACTAAACCACATCTATGGTGATTTTCCGGGGCTCATTTTGGTCCAGTGTCCTTCCGCGCTTCCGCACCATTAACCGCCGTCCTATTACGCCAAAGCGATCGTATCGCGTTTGCATTGTTGTTGGTAATGTTGTTGTTGTCCTAGAAATCATATTCTGCCGTTTCACCGGAAGAAATATTAAAATGTATTTGTCTGTGACTGTTTGAATTTTTTACAATCTTTTATGAACTTTCAGACTGTTGTGAAATATGCATATTGCTGATTGAAAGATCAATTAGTGGAATCATAATAGACACATTTGGCATTAACATTATATATATAATCTGGGTTAAATTGCAGCATTTGTGTGATAACACTTTCACTTTGTTTAGCGGAAAAGTTAATGAATTACATTTATAATAATACTATTATTGAGCAGTGTACCAGCTCTGAATGAGATGCGAACAACACGACGGATACTAAATCTTTCACAGCAATAAGGCGAGAAAGATATAAAAAGGAATAGGAAAAGGTAAAAAGAGAACAAAATTGTAAGGATGAGACTGATTAATCAGTAGCATTAAACTACAGCGAAAGAGAAATATAAACAAAAGTAAAAGAGGAATTTGGAGAGGGTCATATAAAAGCAAGAGAGAAGTAGTGGGAGGTAAAAAAGAGAGAAGTTAGGAAGGGAATTGCTGAAGATCTTCTTCTTCTTCTTCTTCTTCTTCTTCTTCTTCTTCTTCTTCTTCTTCTTCTTCTTATTGTTAGGACGATGTCCTGTTTTCTCCATTTTTGCCTCGTTTCAATACATGGGGTGGAATGACTCATTATAAGTCTTGAGATGCTGATGTCCAGCTCCCTGCCATCGTTTGGAAGGTCTTCCTACGTTCCGTTTTGATTTGGGTTTCTCTGACTTTGCCCATCTTGCCAATCTGTCTTCTCCCATTCTGTCGACATGATCTCTCCAGTTTCTTCTTCGCGTTAGTGCCCATCTTACGACGTCTTGAGTTTCACATTGCGGAAGATAAAACACGGCTTAGAATAGGAATACAAATAGCAAAAAACAGAAGAATGGGCAGCAGTAAGAAAAAGAAGGGAAATTAAAAAAACGAAGAGATAGGCAGAGACAAATGAACGATTAAGATAAGATATAAGCTGATAAAAAGAGCGGAACAGGGAAAGGTGGCAAAAATAAAAGATCATAAGAAAATCCAACCGATACGAGGATATAGATTTGGACAAAACAAAATAAACATCATATGTTATGCAGACGTTGCTGTATTGGTTGCGGAAGACGAAGATGGATTACAGAAATTACTCTACCAGTTTAATCAACAGGTAAGAAGTACAATATGGCAATCTCTACCAAAAACTCAAAATCTATGACAGTAGCGAAAGAATCACTAAGGTGTAAACTGATAGTAGAGAACAATCCAATCGAACAAATAATGTAAATAAAGTATCTAGGAGTGAAAATAACAAGCCATGGAAACTTAGACACAGAAGTAGGGGAGCAAACGATGAAAGCAGAAAGAAAGGCTGCCTAAACAATACGATATGGAAAAATTAACATTTAAGATTGGAAACGAAGGCATGAATATACCGGTAAGGGACAACTGGGCGCCGCCAACTGGGCACCGCCGACTGGGCGCCTGCCAACTGGGCGCCAAGCCAACTGGGCGCCAAACCAACTGGGTGCCAAGCGAACTGGACGCAAGCCCAACTCGGCGCCAAGTTATATCCGGACATAACGCAACACAAAATTTTACCATGAATTTTTACTAAATCCTCAGCAGGATATTATTTTATAATTTATTATTTTGACAAACACTGGAAAACTTTCTGCTTACAACAAGCAATTTACAAATTTCTAAGAATTTCGTAATTGTGCCTCATAGTACAGGCGGTTAGGTTAGGCTAGGTTAGGTTAGGTTAGGTGAGGTTACAAAATTTTATTCGGGCTGTTGGCCACACTATTCGCACAATTAACTTTAAGTTAAGAATGTAAATATAAATTAATTAATTTAATAAATAAAGTTTGTCAAAATCACACACTGTTAATTATTACATAAAATGAGGCAGAGAAAAAGAAATATAGCACTTAAGCAAAATAATATAAAAAGGAGTCCGATTTATAGAATAAAGCGAAAAGAAGTTAAGTGTTGCAGAACAGCAACTTTCAAAATTTGGATTTTATTTCCCTGTTTTTTTTCCTGTGGATTTATTTTAGTATAGTTTTTCTTAGGGTGTGGCTTTATTCCTTTTTTAATTTAAATATTAATTTGGGCTGGCGCCCAGTTGGCTTGATGTACAGTTGGCTAGGCGCCGAGTCGGCCGGCGCCCGCCCAGTCGGCAGCGCCCAGTCGGCGGCGCCCCGTTGTATCAGACCTTGAATATACAAAGGGGCGGTGAGACCCATTATGACATACGCCATGGAAACTACGGCAGAAACTGCAAAAACAAAACAGCGGATGCAAGTGGCAGATATGGCAATACTAAGAAAAATAATAGGAAAGACAAGGCGAGACAAAATACGTAACGACAACATAAGAGGAACATCTAAAATACAATCTAAAACGGAATGGGTAAATGCCAGACGACAGGAATGGTGTCAAGAATGGAAAATGAAAGACTAGTGACGATAATAAGAGACAGCCAACCCCAAGGAAGGAGAAGTGTTAGACACCCCAGCAAAATATGGAGAGTTTACTTGTGAATGTTATTGAAGTAGAACAGGCAAAATTGCCTAAAATGACGAAGAAGAAGAAGAAGAAGATAAGAAAAAGAGGTTGAGCTGCGTTATAATTGCAACAATCGTTAAAGAGACATAGCAACAGAGAACGACGGGACATGCTCAAAAAACGAGGTAAAGCAGAAAAGATTACATAGAATACGAAAGATAGATAAACAATTGTGAGAAAATAATGAAGACCTAGAGATATATACATAAAGTAATAAAAAAGGGGAAAAGCGCAAAGGAACTGAAAATGAAAATTGGCACGAACAAGCGGCAGAACTCCGATAAATTATGCAAAGGTAGAAATAATACAAGAAAGAAGGGATACTAACGGGTACCTACATGAGGAACATGAAACTCAAAAGAAAAAAATAACCGGGCTTCATCACAATTGGATCAAGCACTAGTGAGAGAAGATGATCAAGAATTGTGTAGGAAGGGCCGTTTTTTGTCGGGATGGAATGTGGGAATTTACAAATTAACAACAATAATTAATTCAACACTCTTCGATAAGGGTTGCAAAATCATTTATATGTACTCCCCAAGGCTAAATTCTTAGGTTATGTTTACAGTGGAGCGAAGAGCAGAAAGTAGAGCAACGAGTAGAGAAGAGCAGAGCATCGATGAAAGTTGCAAATGCACATAGTGAAAGATGTTTTAATAGCGGCGGTAATGTCTTCGCGTAAATATTTTTGATATGTGTCTTGAAAGTGGTTCGCTGATAACGTGGTACATTATACAAACCGTTACAACTTGCAATGTGCACGAAATTCATAAAAAACGAAAAGATCTGGGCGAATGTCATCATTTATATGAGGACCTGCGACAGCATGCACAAAAATTTTTCGATAATTTCAACGTTTGATTATATATTAAGCAAAATTTTCGACAAATTAATAAAAGCCTGGACAAACATTAACTGTAGTTTAATAGATCCAACTAAACGTCTTGTCATTACCTTAAGGTAAGTTCTTTTTGTTTAGTTGATAATTAAAATATAGCACAATTATAATTTAAACTATTCTTTGATTTACTGAAACAACTACAACTACCTACTGTTATTACTGTATGATACAATTTTAAATGTACTACTTCATTCTCACTAAAGCCACTATAATATGAAGATACTGAGAGAAGGTTGGAATGCTGTTGTGGGTTCCCAAGACTTTGTAGCTCTGTTAGCAAATATGGCCTTTGTATATCTCTATACGTTGAAATGCTGTCTCCATAAACAAAAGTGTATACCAATGGTGATGGTAGCCCAGTTGGTAGAGCGCTCCACTTCTGAGTAAAACGTCGATTCTGGCTTGTGTTCGAAACCTAAGCAGTACCATGCAGATTTATAAAAATCTTGTCTGCAACCGTGGGATTTTAATGCTAAAAACCTTCTCTGGAATTTCTGTCGTTCGGATTCGACGTTAAACTGTAGGTCCCCCGTGTTTCTACCTTAGCGCTGAGGAGAAACACGTGGCAGAGAAGCCAATGCCCAGCAGTGGGACGAAAAGGCTGTCAATGATGATGATACCAATTCTTCCAGTTTCATGCTTAGTAGCATTTTTTTGGTAGGCGCTGTTACGGGTCAAACGAGCTTCTTCGTCGAACCGCGAGCGCCACCTTCCAAATCACAGTAGATACCAGTTCTCATGGAAGACCGAGAAGCCAGTAGGTTACGGGAATCGGACTCACTTTTATTGTGCCTCCTCCTATATGTAAAGCTTGCAATGTTCATGCACACAAAGATAAAAATACACAAAAATAAAAGATGTGGTAAATTTCAAGGCAAATTTAATTCAACTTCTTTTAGTTTACTGACATAATACAAAAATTATAACGATTACATGGCAAAAAGTAATATTTATCGTTAAATAATACAAGATTTTGTTGGAACGTTCGAACTGAAAAAGGCTCGCCGTCAGTGGCTTGCGATATTTAACTTCTTAGAACAGATCTACGCAGCCAGTGGCGTCGGAGTTTACAATTTAACACAATTTATGATTACTCTTTCCAATTAACAGAAAAAAGAAAATGACAATTGGCGACTGAAGGTCGCTTTTTGTCGCATCAAAAAAAAAGGTTCAACACTTTGACAATACAACTCGGAAAAAGTTTTGCGTAACACCAGAAACAATTTCTTTTACCTTAGTTTTCGTTGAAGGGAGTAGAGAGCGAGAGAGAGAGGTAGGTACAATTTGGGGTGCTCTTGTGTTCTTAATAAGCAGGAAAACTCCATAGGTACGCCCCTGAAGACTGGATCGAATGGAGTCAACGTTAAGGGCCAAAACTTCAATGCGTTTATCGCAACAGCGGCACAACCAGAGGGGCAGGAAATGGGCTCGATAATAATTCGCCAAAGGCGATCAGCAAATTCGTAATGAATTGCCCTCAAAGGGTTAAAATTCCAGCGAGTTTCTTTAAATCCGATACTAGTCACCCCTGCTCAGCCCACGATGATAACAGCGTTACGAAATTCACGCGATGGACACCCATCGAAAACCCAAGCCGTCCCTCCAGTACTTCATTACGGCGCTTATCGCAAGCAACCGGGCCGAAGGAAATGTTAAGTCCGACTCAAGAGAAAAACGAACGAAAGTATCCAGCAGCTGGAGGATTTCATCATACTGCGAAATATGGTGCAAGAATTCTAGCATAATTTAACACGCAGGAATTTTAACCCTTCAAGGGCAGGTCAAGCGCGTAGACAAAATATTAATCAGCACTTCTACATGATAACAAAAAAGGTCCACCAAAACTGTATTCAGGAAATAATAAGATAGTATCGGCTACAGAGCGGCAATTGAAATACGACTTCAATTCAAATGAAGCGGCAAAATTAAACGAACATAACAGCGTAAGTTTTCTGATGAGTTTTCGATATTTAGCAGAGCAGTGCCTATGGCCTCATGTCGAGGGCGTTTTAATCCACAATTTGCTGTCGGCGTTAGCACATGAATGTCTGAAGTTGGAGTGTCAACCCGTTCAGTCACTACAGTCTCCGGTAATTCAGCAGGGAGATTTTGTGTATTTATTATCATTAGCAGAGTTTTCTGCTTGCGTATCGTCATCTAATAATACATTATTTTCCGCAGAAACAGAGGGCAGATTTCCTCCAGCGGAACGTGCATAAATTGGTTTTGTAGAAAAGAAAGATTTCTAAAGTAAAGCCATGCTGATTGTTCACCAGGACGCCCCTCGTCGCCAGAATGAAGTGCTGGTATTTTTTTCAGTTCCTTTCTGAATGTATCTCGGAGCGTCTTCCATTTTGCCCAAACAGCAACCCCTGTAATGAAATTTTGTTAGTTAATTTGCCAATGAGAATACATTTATGAATAAATGTTGTTTGTTTATTTCAATGATAAATTAATATAATTTTGTAGATATCTGACAACAGGGACATCGTAGAGAAGCCTTGCATTTACTTTTCATATGGGAGTTACAACAGTTGTTTCAATTGTTATGGAAACCGTAGAAGTAATTTGGAAAATGTTGCAACCTATTCATATGAAAATACCTACAGAAGACACCTTCCAACAAGTTGCCAAAGTCTTCTACGAGAAATGGAACTTTCCACATTGCATCGGTGCAATTGATGGAAAGCATATTCAAGTGGAAAGTCTTTGAAATTGAAGCTGCTGCCGATGGGAATTATAAATGTATTCTTATCGATGCTGGAGGTTATGAAAAACAGAGCGATGGTGGAATCTTTCGTTCATCCTCACTATTTCAAAGAATAGAGTGGTTAGTGGTTAGTGATACAATAGAATAATTGTCTTTACAGCGCCGTGACGGCGGCGTGGCAGCGGTCTCATCGGTCACTTTTTATTTTGAATAAGTATTTTATTTACGTATAATTCTGTACAAACATATTGCAACTGTCTATTTTTAAACAGTTCTTATTTGGACATCGTGGGATGCGGTGGCGACCACTACGTTGACGTCACTACTAGTTACCACAAACAACAGCGAACTGAACGTTGCAAAAGATTGCACTATCATTTTTGGGAACAACGATAAACTAATTGTTTTAAACACCTGTTGGAACGGCGAAGCTTCACGGGAACATTAGAGATGGAAAGGGACATAATTTCTTTTGCGAAAAAACGGCACGGAAACTTAATACAAGAGCTATTTTAACCCCACCCTATTTTCGCCGAGCACGCCTTAAGCGACTATGCCAAACTCCTTTATTCAAGCAGCAACACAAGCCCGCAGAAGCCTTTTCCCAGAACAAACCCGGCGCAAAACTCAGGACATAATTCCTGTAATGCTTTCAAAAAAATTTATATAATGTAAAAACACATACTAGCGATACCTTTCGAGATAACCTCGCTTATCTGGCCCTCGTCACGTTCTATTATCCGTCTAAGCTGTTACCATATATTATATGTATAGTAAGGGACACGGATCAAACGATGCGCGTCTTTTATGCAGAACGAAACTAAACCAACATAAGAAAACAAAAATGACTGCATCTTTTTCGTTAAATAATAAGCAATAAATTACAATAAAATATCAGTTGCAACCAAAAATGAAAAGGTCTGAGTAAAATTGTTAATATATTTTAATTGTTCGCATTAATAGTATTAGAAATCAATGATTATGATATTACTTGAAACATTGGGTTGGTAGCTCCGAGTAGATATACAGGGTGTTTGGTTCACCGACGTATATCTGAAAGGAGGTGGTAGGTAAGTCGATTTGGAACTTATTTAATCAAAAATACCCTTATACAAAGTATCACTGTTTCCGAGATAAAGCCAACTTAATGATTTAACTAAATTAGACGATTTTTGCTACTATGAATTTTAATTAGACACTATTGCAAGTTTTTAATTCATCGTAACTTTTATTTTAATAATCTTTGATATCTATATCATCACATAAAACCATTTCATACACTCCACATGTGATAAAAAAAATCTGGAGTCGGTTAAAGTTAAAAAATGTAATCTTTTGATATCAAACTTTGATTTAGTAAGCTACGTATAAAAAGCAATTACAAAACAAGATACGTTCAGATGTGTTTAAAAACTTCCAGGATCTCTGCCCTTTCTATTGATGTATC
>JABXWE010012295.1:0-33823 GCA_014611495.1 Limonius californicus
ATCTCGATTATAAATGTCAGAAGTTTTCTTTGAGTTTCCACTAATTTGGAGCCGCAGTTTTCGAAAAAACGTTGTTTGATACTCGATTGCGAAATTCTTTTGCATTCTCGAATGATTTTTTTGCTCGCTAGCGCTCGCAAAAAAAACTTTCATTCTCGAATGCAAAAGTATCATTTCGCAATCTAGAATCAAAAATAACTATTTATGCAGGAATTCCGGTGCCAAGCAGCCGAACTTCCGCATTCTTAATTCATGCCATCTCGTCAGCCGAAGTTCGTATATCAACCTGTACATCATTGAAAAGCGAAGTAATTAGGTTTTTGAAAAAATTATCTGGCTGTTTCCATTTACTTACTTAATCCGGGTCCTCTTGTACCATTACTGGTGTCGAGTGGTAGTTGGCGTTGGGTGGGCTGGGTGTATTCTGGTGAAGTTTCTCCAGGTTTTCCTGTCCTTTGGCAGTTCTACAGCTTCTGTCCATTATTTGCTTCTTTCTTGTAGAATTTTGCCTATTGTGTTGTTCCATTTGATTCTTGGCCTTCCTCTGGGTCTTTTGGTATACATTTTACAGTTCCACATTATTTTGGTGGCGTTATGTTCCTCCATTCTGTTAAGATGGCCAAACCATCTGTGTTTATTTACCTCTATATGGCGTCGTATTGCCTTGGTTCCTGGGTCCTGTCTTATTTTGTAGTTTCTGAGTCTGTCTGTTCTTGTAACTCCTCTTATTTTTCTCATTTTCCATTTAACGAAAGTTATATCTCAATGGTGAGCTTTGAATTTTGAACACTATACAGGGCAATTTGTTTTGCTAGGTTATTATTACTTAAAACTATAGAAAAAAACATGATGCAGTTTTAGCCAACGCATATTTTAGGCAAACAAAGCGAGACGGCCGACTTCCGGTTTAAGTGGAAGGCATAAGCTTAATTTTATTCGCCACCTGAAACAACTTCACTTTTACTTTAGCATATTTCTCTATAGCTAACAATATCTGATCAAATCAATTTGCCCTGAATTAAAAAAAAATCCTGTATACGGTACACATTAAATTTATAAATCGATGCTAGCATCTAACCTAATCTAACCTTGTCAATATTACAATTTACTTTCGGCTTAGACCGCGTTGTAATTTGGGAACTATACCCAGCATTATCAGGGAAGGACCGACCTGTAGCTTGTCTGTCCTTACAAGCATTTGCTTGAGAAGTTTGAGCAATATTTGTTCAGACAGACGGAACTAATCTACAGACCTAGTTGGCCGCTTAACGGTCCTCCTTCTTATATATTTAGAAATAGTTTAGAAAAGTACTAATCAATGTTCATAAAACTAAAGTGATAAAATGCATTTGCACTTTATACATATATGTAGTCTACCCTAGCTATAGAAAGTTAAATTATATATTCTCTGAGGCTTTCGCGGTTTCTCGAACTGTCAATATTACAATTTACTTTCGGCCTAGACCGCGTCATCAGTTGGGAACTACACCCAGCATTATCAGGTAAGGACCGACCTGTAGCTTGTCTGCCTTTACAAGCATTTGCTTTAGAAGTTTGAGCAATATTTGTTCGTAAACAGGGCCGTGTGCTTAGATTATTCAAACCTTGAGGCGGACAAGGATTTGATCTTAATGTATTTTGTTGCCAGTGTTCTATTCACTCTGAAGATGCAAGCTGCAATGTCTTGCGAAACGGTATGGGTTCACAAACAGCTAACAGGCATAAGCCGATTGAGTATTATTGTCCTGGCAAATAAAATACATTAAGATCAAATACCTGTCCGCCCCGAGGTTTAAATAATAAGCACACGGCCCTGTTTAGGCAGGCAGGGCCTACGAACAAATATTGCTCAAACTTCTAGAGCAAATGCTTGTAAAGGCAGACAAGCTACAGGTCGGTGCTTACCTGATAATGCTGGGTGTAGTTCCCAAATGACGACGCGGTCTAAGCCGAAAGTAAATTGTAATATTGACAGTTCGAGAAACCGCGAAAGCCTCAAAGAATATATATTAGTTATCTGGATTTTTGTGATGGTATTGAGTTAAGTATTAGAATATCAAATTAATTTGTTTAACATTTCGATTTTCATGGTATGTTCTTACAAGAACGAACTCGTAATGGCAATTGTCCGCTGTAAAAAACAAACCATTTGAATACTTTATATAATTATATTTTAAGGTTCTATTTTGGATCTTACTAACTTATCATTAGAGTGTTATTATAAGCTTGTTGTTTGCACAATAATTCGAATACTTTTTCATAATTTCAATACTCCTTTTGCAATTTTCTGTTTTTTGCCTTGTGATTACATATTTGATTACGTAAACAACCCGATAACTACCGTCATATGACCAACTTTTGTTGATGGAAGGAAACACCAACGATTTAACTATAATTGTAATCTGATGCTAGATAATCATTTCTTTTTCGTTGTTATCTTTACATTCAATGTTCATAGTGAAAACAACTCCAGAAATTGTTGTAATCGTCTATTGGTAAGATTTTTGTATTTTTCCTTCACTAGATTCGTTTTATCGTACTATTAAGGTCATTTTTCCGGTTTCCAGTTTGCCATTTTTAGATTTTCTTGAAACAAAACCGCGAAAACGAAACAACGCTTTCTCTAAAACTATGGAAATACGTGCTTAATTATTTAACAACTATGTAAACTGTTTCCAGTAATGGAAATTTCTTGAATTCCCGCCCCATGCCGTTGTATTCTTAGTTCTAGCGGATTTTTTCATCTAAGGAAATATTATTCAAATCAATTAACTAAATAATTAGTTTTCCCATTTTATCTATTCAATAGAATTTCTGTTTCCTATTTGTATTGTGATTGAATTCTTAGTGGTATGCAGCCCTTGGACAATTTAGAAATAGGTACTTATTAAATTATTAGAAAATAGTGGGCAAGTCCGTATATTTTAAAAATATCGAACGTAATTGTTTTTGAAGTATGGGAAAGACCAGCTCAGCTGTTGGTCGATTTCTAATATTTAACTGTATTTAAGCATGTAGCGATACCATTTCTTCAGACCCTTTGCGCGCGGTATGTGGCACTTTAAAACGTCTTTGCTTATGCTGTAAACGTACATAAAACGCTTACATGTGCGTTTACCATACGTAAAAACAGCATGCTATTCAAATGTTAATGTCGTGTAATTACCCTCTCAGGCTACTTTAAACATGACCAATGCCACTCAATAATACTACTCAAGGTAAACTGCAGTGTGGTCACTAACGACACTTACAAACTGCGTCGATAACGTACACGTGCAATACTATACATATATGGACTCGTTAAGTGAGTACTTTTGGGGATTGCTTGGTTACAACAAACTAAGTGGCTACACTCCGGAGGACACGGAGAGCGAGGCTGACATCGAATGCGAAGAAATAAGCGAAACCTGTGCCATGATACCGAAGCACCACCTGTTGCGGAGGAAATCCAGCAAAAGATTTGTTATTGGCGACGAAGCTGAAGACGATGGCCCTATGATTCCTGATATACGGGTGACTCCAACTGAAGATCTGCAAATAACACAATGGGCGAAGTCGCCGAATCTTTTGAAACCCGAACAACCCACGCTTACGTAAGTTCTCTGCTGGTTCTCTCTGGTGGTGGTTTTTCATTGGTAGTGGTAATAATGGAGTCATGATTAGGAATTTTCACTTAAGTAGATAGTTTGCTTATGTAGTCGTATTGTTTAATTTGTTGGATATTCATTAGCGCAATATTTTGAATGTTAATTTCTTCTATGGCCAATCGTTTACTTTATAACTGTTAGGCTTGATTGTTTTATAATAGTTTCTATATTTGCCGCAGTATTTTAACGTTAGTACTTTAAGTTTACCTGTTTTGAACATACCGTAGTTTCTCTTTTATTTAGTCTTTTGTGTCGGAGAATAGAGCAAAAGAGTGGTAATTAATAAGATAATCTAAATATGAAAAGAAAAGACAACAGGATAAATTATACACAAAAAATATATACTAACAGGAAATAATATTAGATAGAATCGATCTGCAACACAGGGAGTATATATACAATACCATCTGCATGGCAGTCAAGCTTGACAAATGTTAGTTGTTGTATGAAGTACTTCTTCTTCTTCTCGTGGTAACATCTTATCAACTGCCCTGACCTACAGCTTAATATGGGGTCCAAATCACTGCGTCTCCAGAGCGCTTGTAACTGCTCGAGTTTTAAGGCGAAACCTTGCCTCGCTAATAGTCAAAGAGGCTTCTGCAACACAAGTATCACCGGTGTAAAATTGGAGGTTGTCCTAATGCCTACCACCGGAGCGAACTATAGAAACAAATTATAGGCACATAACTGATTAGTGTATGTTCTCGCCGTGTTAGACGTCTATACTCATTAAAATGAATTTGTTCATAAGTAAATTAGATCAGAAAAAGTATCTTAAAACAACGTGCTATAAACTATTGCCTTCAACATTTTAAATTTAGAATTTTGTATGAAGACTTCAATAAACTTAAACTGATCTAACTGGCCATTCAACTTGACTACTAAACGATGTATATTATACCAAAGTGAGGAAATGCATTTACATATCCTACACAAAGCACCGCCACTATAGAACTTTTGTGCATTAGTAAATTTATGAAAACGGAGCTATCTAATATGAATCTGGAGACTCAATTGACTTCATATGTGTAGAAATACAGGAATATAATACTGCCAAAATGAAGAGGTTCATTTGCATTTTATATATGTAGTCTACCATAACTATAGAACGTTTTTCCACTACTAAACTTATAAAAACAGACGTAATTAATCTGGAGATCTAGTTGGCCGCTTAACGGGCCCCGTTCTAATATATTTGGAAATATTTTAGAAAAGTACTAATCAATGTTCATAAAACTAAAGTGATGAGGTGCATTTGCACCTTATATAAGTAATCTACCACAACTATAGAAGGTTTTTCCAATACTGAACTTATAAAAACAGTTGTCGCTAATCTGGAAATCTAGTTGGCTGCATAACGGGCCTCATTTTCATATATTTGGAAATATTTTAGAAAAATACTACTAAGTGTTCATAAAACTAAAGTGATGAGGTGCATTTGCACCTTATATAAGTAATCTACCACAACTGTAGAAGGTTTTTTCAGTACTAAACTTATAAAAGCAGGCGAAACTAATCTGGAGACCTAGTTGGCCGCGTAACGAACCTCTCATTCTCATATATTTGGAAATATTTTTAAAAAGTACTAATCAATGTTCATAAAACTAAAGTGATGAGGTGTATTTGCACCTTGTATAAGTAATCTATCACAACTATAGAAAGTTTTTCCAGTACTAAACTTGTAAAAACACACATAACTAATCTGGAGACCTAGTTGGCCGCTGAACGGGCCTTTCGTTCTCATATATTTGGAAATATTTTACAAAAGTACTAATCAATGTTCATAAAATTACAGTGATGAGGTGTATTTGCACTTTATATAAGTAATCTATCACAACTATAGAACGTTTTTCCAATACTAAACTTATAAAAATAGACGTAACTAATCTGAAGAGCTAGTTGGCCGCTTAACGGGCCTTTCGTTCTCATATATATGGCAATATTTTAGAAAAGTACTAATCAATGTTCGTAAAACTAAAGTGTTGAAGTGCATTTGGACTTTATATAAGTAATCCATCACAACTATAGAACGTTTTTCCAATATTCAACTTATAAAAATAGACGTAACTAATCTGGAGATCTAGTTGGCCGTTTAACGGGCCTCTCGTTCTCATATATTTGGAAATGTTTTAGAAAAATACTTCACTTCACTTTATATACAGAGTAAGTTATATCATGAGTATGCCTATAAAATCAGATTGCACTAATTTGAATCTGGAGACCTAGCTGCCCGTTCAACCTGACTTTTTCGCTTCTACCTAGAAGTAGCTAAGAAAATACTAACTAAGGTTGGTAATAGAAATGTTATATGCACATTGAAAGGTAAAATGGGTAAATGGAATAAATGGCTTGAAAATGCAGAATACTATATAGAACTATAATAAAAGGCTGAAGAAGAAATATTTGGGTTTATATTAATTTGGGCGTTGCTTTATGCATCAACACCATAACCTCAACCATGCCCAACGTACAGTATAAAACAGCTTGGACGTGCAAGTGTTGTTGCATTGCGCATCTCAATTTAGGTAATGGCAACAATCATCACGACACTGCGAATCTGATGCGATTCCGGCTGTTCCTATTAAACGCTTAAGTCAGAAGAATTACAGGCTACTTCTTCAATTTAAGAAGTGGGTCACGTGTTGCTTCAACACGAAATACATTTGTTTGGGTTTCTTCGGTTTATTCGCAACCATAATATTTGTGAGGTGTATTTTTACTTTATCATGGACCGTGTCGATCTACTGTATGGGCTGTAAGTTGTAATTTTTAGAATTAATTAATTATTAACCAGATGTTAGGAGAAATAATCGATGGGATGCAATTATTAACAACCTTGTTCTCAATACCTGCATGACACTGTATATTACACAATTTTGTAATTTCGTACGTCCGTTGATGGACGTATTATTTAAATTTAAGCCCATCAGTATTGCTTTTAGAATAACGTTTTCCACTTTAGTGAAACGTGTTTTAGGATACGGTTTTGTCCAACCGAATTACTTGAAACAAGAATGGACATGAACGTCGTTGCCTAAATTATATTGCTTTATAAATATTTGCTTTACCTTTTTCATTTTAAGGTTAATTTTATTATTTTTTTTAACATTACTGTGTTGAGTATGTTTTGCTGTATCTTTTAATTTCCGTTTCGACGCACAGCTAACATGATGCAGCTTGCCGTTCAGGAGATTCTTTCAGTGTTGTGTAAGAATTCACTGATTTTGTATATTTTACTTAGAGTTTAGTGTGATAATGTAACTTTTAATAGACAGTGTGGATATTCTGTAATGATAAAGTGTGATAACAATTTTAATTGCTAAAATTTTTAATTGGGAGTTTGTTTTTCCATGGCCTCCGATAAACTCATTAGTTCTACTATCAACTAACATAACGGCTTAACAATGTATAAATGTTATATAAAAATCTTGCAAGTTTATTTGTTTGTTAGTGCTTGTAAGTTGTTTTAGTCATTATAGTATAAATACATTACCTATATAAGCAAAGTGTTGTATATACATAGTGAACACCAAACCATGGATAAACATTTTTTTTATTAGAATAATTATATTTTCATTGGGTATTATTGGAAAACCAAATCAATAAATGCATCTCTGTATAAATACTGTTTAACAGAATTAAGCTCTACTGTCTATGTATGCAATACACTAGGTATATTGTAGAATGATTGTGAACCACAAGAAATGTGTAGTCATAAACACATACAGAAATGTACAATATTTATAACTACTTCACCATTGCGTAGATGCAAACCTACTTGGCCATATCACTTTCAGTTATTTAATAAGTAGGTTAAGAAAATTTGTTTTACAGGTACTTAATTTTAGGTTAAATTTAGTTGTCATTATCACATTTTGAGTTTCAGCATTTTTGTTCGTTATTCGTAAGTATTTAAATTTTGCTGCTGATTGCATCTGTTCCATAGGTATTGCTCTAAGACCTTCTTTAAAATAAATCATTAATTGCAGGCCAAGCATGTCCCAAGGGACAGTGATGATGCAGAACCGGTCCTATGAGAAAGACTTCACAGTTGCAACTCCCGAAGAATTTGTCAAACGCTTCAATGGAACCAAAGTTATTAATAAGGTATGTACTTTTTTGAACTATTAATTAGCAGAACTAAAATGTCAATTATCTGCCTCATTATGGTTTCTAATCTGATATGGATAATTTCAGGTACTAATTGCAAACAATGGTATTGCGGCTGTGAAGTGCATGCGGTCGGTTCGTCGTTGGTCCTATGAGATGTTCAAATTTGAAAGGTCTGTCCGGTTTGTGGTTATGGTAACTCCTGAAGATTTGAAGGCGAATGCCGAGTACATTAAAATGGCTGATCATTATGTGCCTGTCCCTGGTGGCACGAATAACAACAACTATGCTAATGTGGAACTGATTGTCGATATTGCTGTTCGGTGTCAAGTACAGGTAAAGATTATTCTCTTTAAAACATGTAAATCTTAAGCAACATTTTATTAAATTTAAAATATTTACTGGATCAACCTCCATTTATTTGTGGAACTCGAATTTTCTTAAACAGAAATTATTGGTTAGAATCTGAATTGCTTATCATAAAACACATTTAATTAAATCTGCTACAGCATGATCATTAAAACTAAGTTAGATCATGAATAGTAAACTATACACAGTTAGAGTTCATTCGCACTTATAATACCTACATATTCTATTGGCCTCTAAAAATTTGTAGGTTAATCCTATGTTTCTGCCAACATTTCCAATCCATATAAAATTTAGAAATATTGTTTAATCTCGAATATTATACAATTTTGTATAAATAACAGTCACCTAGGCTCATAGGTAGAAAATGCTTGTACAGAAATTATTATTATCATCACAAAAGGAACTAGTATGCAAAGAAAACATTTTTGAACGTGAAATACCATTGTGTGCAAAAGAAATATTTTTGTATACTAGAAACTATTGTTGTGTGCATAAGAAGTATTTATATGCGCAAAAAACTGTTTCTGTACACTAGAAACTATTGTTGTGTGCATACAAAGTATTTA
Organism: Limonius californicus; assembly: GCA_014611495.1. Classification (NCBI taxonomy): domain Eukaryota; kingdom Metazoa; phylum Arthropoda; class Insecta; order Coleoptera; family Elateridae; genus Limonius; species Limonius californicus. Next base: position 8,693 of record JABXWE010012295.1, read on the forward strand.
TATATGCTAAAAAACTATTTTTCTAACCCAAATTGGGTTGGGTTGGGTACATAAAAAACATTTATGTATCCACAAGAACTATTTCTGTACACTAGAAACTATTCTTGTGTGCACAAAAAGTATTTACATACGCAAGCAACTATTTTGTACACTAACAACTATTGTGTGCACAAACAGTATTTATAAGTACACGAAACTATTTTTGTACACTATAAAGTGTTCATGTGTACAGAATAACTATTGTTGTATACTAAAAGCTATTGTTGTGTGCACAAAAAGTATTTATGTGTGCAGAAAAACTATTTTTGTACACTAAGAAGTGTATATGTGTGCAGAAATACTATTTTGGTACACTCAAATTTGTTTTTGTGTGCAAACAAACTATTTTTGTAGCTCAAAACTATTGTTGTGTGCATAAAAAGTATTTATGTGCGCAAAACACTGTTTCTGTACACTAGAAACTATTGTAGTGTGCATACAAAGTATTTATGTGCGCAAAACACTGTTTCTGTACACTAGAAACTATTGTTGTGTGCATACAAAGTATTTATATGTGCAAAAAACTATTTTTGAAACGGAAATATATTGTTGGGTGTATAAAAAACATTTATGTTTTCACAAAAACTATTTTTGTACACTCCAAACTATTCTTGTGCGCACAAAATGTATTTATATGCGCAAGCAACTATTTTTGTAACCTCAAAAGTGTTTATGTGTACAGAAAAACTATGTTTGTATACTAAAAGCTATTGTTGTGTGCACAAAAAGTATTTATGGGTGCAGAAAAACTTTTTTGTACACTAAACAGTATTTATGTGTACAGAAGTATTATTTGGTACACTCAAATTTGTTTTTGTGTGCAATCAAACTATTTTTGTGTGCAGACAAACTATTTTTGTACGTTCAAAACTATTTTTGTGTGCATAAAAAGTATTTATGTGGGCAAAAAAACTGTTTCTGTACACTACAAACTATTGTTGTGTGTGTACAAAGTATTTATATGTGTAAGAAACTATTTTTGTACACTCAAAATATTGTTGGGTGCAAAACAACATTCATGTGTTCACAAAAAATATTTTTGTGCACCCTAAACTATTGTGTATATAAAAACTATTTATGTGTGCAAAAAGACTGGTTCAGTATACCAGAAACTATTTTTGTACACCAAAACAATTGTTGTATGCATAAGAAGTATTTATATGTGCAAAATACTATTTTTATATACTAAACGCTATTGTTGTGTGCACAAAAAGTATTTTTCAGTGCAAGCAAATATTTTTGTACACTAAAAACTGTTGTTGTGTGCACAAACAGTATTTTTAAGGACAAGAAATTAATTTTATACACTAGAAAGTATTTATATGCACAGAAAAACTAGTTCGGTACACTCAAATCTATTTTTGGGTGCAAACAAATTATTTTTGTACACTATAAAGCATTTATGTATACAGGAAAACTATTTAGGTACACTCAAATTTATTTTTGTGTGCAAACAAACTATTTTTGTACGCTCAAAACTATTGTTGCATGCATAAAAAGTATTTATGTGGGCAAAAAAACCGTTTCTGTACACTAGAAACTATTTTTGTACACCCAAAATATTGTTGGGTGCGAAAACAACATTTATGTGTTCACAAAAACTATTTTTGTACACCCTGAACTATTGTGTATATAAAAACTATTTAAATATACAAAGAAACTGGTCAGTACATCAGAAACTATTTTGGTGTGCATAAACAGTATTTATATGAGCAAAAAAGTATTTCTGTACACCAAAACAATTGTTGTGTGCATAAGAGTATTTATATGTGCAAAATAGTATTTTTATATATTAAAAACTATTGTTACGTGCACAGAAAGTATTTGTGTGTGCAAGCAACTATTTTTGTACACTAAAAACTATTGTTGTGTGCACAAACAGTATTTTTAAGTACAAGAAACTATTGTGATACACTGGAAAATATTTATATGTATAGAGAAACTAGTTTGGTACACTCAGATCTATTTCTGGGTGCAAACAATTATTTTTATACACTAGAAAGTATTTGTGTGTGCAAAAAAACTGTTCTTCTGCACTAAAAATTATTGTTGTGCGCATAAGAAGTCTTTATGTGTACAAACAAACATTTTTTATACACCACTACTATTTTTGGGCGTATAAGTAGTATTTATGTATATATAAAAAAAATATGTTTGTACATCATAAACTATTGTGTGTATGAAAAGTGCTTATGTACAAAAAATTGAATTTTTGTACACCAAAAGCTATTGTTGTGTTCACAAAAAGTATTTGTATGTGCAAACAACTATTTATGTACACTGTAAAGCATTTATGTATACAGAAAAACTATTTTGGTACATTCAAATCTATGTTTGGGTGCAAACAAACTAACTTTGTGCACGAAAAAGTATTTATGTGTACAAACAAACTATTTTTGTACACTCAAAACTATTGTTGTGTGCATAAAAAGTATTTATATGTATAATAACAGTATTTTGTACACCACAACTATTTTTGGGCGCATGCAAAGTATTTATGTATGAAACAATATTATGGTACACCATAAACTATTGTGTGCATGAAAAGTATTTGCATGCAAAAAAATGAATTTTTGTACGCCGAAAGCTGTTGTTGTGTGCTCAAAAAGTATTTGTATGTGCAAACAACTATTTTTGTACACTAAAAACTATTGTTGTGATCACAAACAGCTTTTTAAGTACAGGAAACTATTTTTATACGCTATAAAGTATTTATGTGTACAGAAAAACTATTTTGGTACACCTAAATCTATTTTTGGGCGTAAACAAACTATCCTCGTGCGCCAAAAAGCATTTATGAGTGCAAAAAAGCTGTTCTTCTGTACTAAAAACTATTGTTGTGGGCATAAGAAGTATTTATGTGTGCAAGCCAACTACTGTTGTACACTCAGAACTATTGTTGTTTGCTTAAAAGGTATTTATGGGCAAAGAAAATTAATTTTTGTACACCAATAGCTATTGTGGTTTGCATAAAAACCATTTATGTGTGCAAACAACTATTTTTGTACACTAAAAACTATTGTATGCAATTTTAAGTACACACCTAAGGGCGCAGAAAAACTATTTTTATATACTAGAAACTGTTGTTTGCATTAAAATACGTATGTGTGTAAAAAAATCTTTTGTAGCTAAAATACTTTTTTGCATGTAAAAATATTAATTTTTCACAAAACAAATATAATTTTTTAAAAATGGATGTGATATGGATGTCACTTATGCATTAAATGCTATAATAAAAGAATCTTCAAACATGCTAATTCACTTAGCATGACTGATTCTAGTACAAGCTCTGTTAGGTATTGGGTTGCCCCTCATAAGTGTAAATGAATGTTAGTGATAATAGTTGTAAATTTAATAAAAAATTCTTGCAAACCCTTGTAATTAGCTAATGTTTAAATTATGATTGTAAATACTATATACTTGGATTACTATTTTGCATTTTATTGGAAATTTTACCGGAGTAAGTGTACAGAAATTATAAATCGCTGAAAATCGTACAAATTTGCTAATATTCTAGTGCAAAAAATTCCAAAAACTAAGTAAATATTAATTTAAAACAAATAAATATATATTACAGAAATATAAATAAATAAGTAACTAAGTAAATGTAATCTAATTAGTATCAAGCAACTTTTACCTTTGGTAAGAATAAACTTAACAAAAAAAAAAAAAAACTTCTGTGGCTCTTGCAATGTTATACACAAATTATGTTTGTTCAAAATTTTGATGCCTTTAAATTCTGGAAATGTTAAGTTTTATTATCAAGGATAATTATTATATGATAGATATTTTTTATGTACTAATAAGTTCGGGTTCCACAGGCTGTGTGGGCTGGTTGGGGTCACGCTTCTGAAAATCCAAAATTACCAGACCTGCTTCATAAAAAGAACATCGCATTCATTGGACCCCCTGAAAAAGCCATGTGGGCGCTTGGAGATAAGATTGCTTCGTCTATTGTTGCACAAACAGCTGAAATTCCTACACTGCCATGGTCTGGATCAGGTAAAGTTATCAGTCTTTTATTTTATCATTTCTTTAATTTAAGTGCGCAAATATCAGTTAGTAATCTGACGTAATAGTAATGTTTATTATGGTTAGATGCTGTATATTAACAATCAGTAATTCTAAATTTCTATTTACAGAGTTGAAAGCCGAGTACAGCGGAAAGAAAATTAAAATCTCATCCGAGCTATTTGCCAAAGGCTGTGTCCATTCCCCAGAGCAAGGCCTCTTGGCTGCTCAGAAAATTGGTTTTCCAGTGATGATCAAAGCTTCAGAAGGAGGTGGCGGTAAAGGAATCCGTAAAGTTGATAATGCGGATGATTTCCCAGCCGCATTCAGACAGGTAACCTTTCCATTACCTTAACAAAAATCGTTTGAAATTAAATTTAAATAAATGTTTAGGTCCAAGCGGAAGTTCCCGGCTCTCCAATTTTTGTAATGAAACTAGCAAAGTGTGCAAGACATTTAGAAGTGCAGTTATTAGCCGATCAATATGGAAACGCCATCTCCCTCTTTGGACGCGATTGCTCCATCCAGAGACGGCACCAAAAAATTATAGAAGAGGCTCCGGCTGTCATTGCAGAGCAATCCGTTTTTGAAGAAATGGAAAAGGTTAATTTGACTTTCATTAGAATCCTTCTGTGGTTTGGGTTATAATTTTAATAAAATAAACGTTTCAGGCTGCTGTTCGTTTAGCCAAAATGGTTGGGTATGTTTCTGCCGGTACCGTGGAGTACCTTTACGACACTTCCGGTCACTATTACTTTTTGGAACTGAACCCTCGTTTGCAAGTGGAGCATCCCTGTACCGAGATGGTATCTGATGTCAATTTACCAGCAGCACAATTACAAGTAAGTGTTTATTATCACAAACATTGATTTCTAAAGAAAATGGTAGTAGAATCCCCATAAAATACCAATCGGCGCCTCATGCTCCAGGACACCATCCATCCAACTTCATAAATCCATTCTGTTGCTTAAAACTTTTGTGTTTACATCCTAAACTCCCTTGCAGATAGCCATGGGATTACCTTTACATTACATCAAAGACATTCGATTGCTTTACGGCGAATCCCCATGGGGCTCAACAGAAATCGACTTTGATCAACCGTACCACAAGCCCCAACCTTGGGGCCATGTCATTGCAGCCCGTATCACTTCAGAAAATCCGGATGAAGGTACGCTGTGAAGTTTCTCTACAATTGGGAAACAATTAAATTAACCAAACTCTATCTGGCAGGTTTTAAACCAAGTTCGGGTACCGTACAAGAATTAAACTTTAGGTCTTCAAAGAATGTGTGGGGTTACTTCTCTGTGGCGGCTTCTGGTGGTCTGCACGAGTTTGCTGACTCACAGTTTGGTCACTGCTTCTCGTGGGGGGAAAATCGCGAACAGGCCCGGGAGAATCTTGTCATAGCCCTGAAAGAGTTGTCCATTAGAGGTGATTTCCGTACCACGGTAGAATACCTCATTACTTTGCTAGAAACTGAGAGTTTTCAGGTGAGTTAGTTCTTGGAGTTTGTGCCAGTGGGTATTAATGTAAAGTTTCCATGTTTCATACAGAATAACACAATTGACACTGCCTGGCTAGATATTCTGATCAAAGAACGGGTTCAATCCGAAAAACCAGATGTAATGCTGGGGATTATATGTGGTTCATTGCATATTGCTGATAAACGTATTAGTGCTGCTTTTACTGAGTTCCAAAACTCCTTAGAACGTGGCCAGATACAGTCTTCCAATACACTCACAAATGTTGTTGATGTCGAACTTATACATGAGGGGTAAGTTTTAACGCAAATGCAACTGGGTTAATCAATAACATATTGGCTGTTAATAAACTATAAATGGGACCCGCATGATGGGAGTTGCCACTTATTTCATGTTTATTATAGTTTTCCTAAATTATATAATATAAACACTTTATCATAATTCCAAATACTGTGTTGTAATATTCAATATGACTGATGGAGGGCACACATACAACTTGTTTACAAAGACTTATATGCAACTTAAGTTGTTAGACAGATGAAAATAAAAAATTGATGGTATAACAAAACAGAACCACACAAAAAAATAGTTATGAGATTCTAAAAAAAGGACTCTCCCATTTAATAATATTAAGGTTTGTTAGGACTAACATAACCACTAAAATGGGTATACGCTTGAACCCTTTTTATAGAACAAACTGTATATTATGTTAGAGTTCAATTATTCAATAATAAATTGTAGGACTAGTGCTAAGACACAACTACTTCATTTATGAAAATATTCTCAAGATACTCCAAACCTTTTCCCAGTTATAATAGACCCAAAGTTTGGTGCTAGTTTAAGGTTGTTTTTAATAACAAAAGCCAAAAGCCTTAATTAGGATTTATTTTTCATTGGCAATTAGAGATTTAGTATTAGTTTGACTTGAAAAGGGATCTATTTTTTGAATCTTTACTCTAGGTTAGGTATTGGTTTAAGCTTTTTTAATGACATATACGTGTATAGATTATGTAACGTTAATTTTTATTAGCTATTAGAAGTTTATTGCAGATTTAACTTTGTTTCTAATGAGAATTATTGAAAAATAATGAAAATTGGTATGTTTTTAATGTTTATAGCAGGTTAGGTGCTAGTTTAAGCATTTTTTAAATAGCTACTGCTTAAAAATGTTGACTAGAATTTATTTTCCATTGGCTATTTAAAATTAATTGCTAATTTGATTTTGTTTCTAATGAAAACTCACAAAACATTGAATATGAGATATTTTTTATGTTTACATGAGGTTAGTTATTGATTTAAGCTTGTTTTACTGGCATACACCTATATAAGTTAGACAGGCTTAATATTTATTAGCTATTTGAATTTTATTGCTGATTTGGCTTTGTTTCTAATGAGAATTATTGAAAAATATTAAAAATTGGCGTATGTTTTTGTTTACACCAGGTTAGGTGCTAGTTTAAGCATTTTTTAAATAGCCATTACTTAAAAATGTTGGCTAGAGTTTATTTTCTATTAACTATTTAACATTAATTTTTAAATTGAGTTTGTTTTTAATGAAAACTCACAAAACGTTGAATATGAGACATTTTTTTTATGTTTACATGAGGTTAGTTATTGATTTAAGCTTGTTTTACTGACATGCACCTATATAAATTAGGCAGGCTTAATATTTCTTGGCTATTTGAAGTTTATTGCTGATTTGGCTTTGTTTCTAATGAGAATTATTGAAAAATATTAAAAATTGCCGTATTTTTTGTTTACACCAGGTTAGGTGCTAGTTTAAGCATGTTTCAAATAGCTACTGCTTAAAAATGTTGACTAGAGTTTATTTTTCATTGACTATTTAAAATTAATTGCTAATTTGATTTTGTTTATAATGAAAACTCACAAAACATTGAATATGAGACATTTTTTTTATGTTTACATGAGGTTAGTTATTGATTTAAGCTTGTTTTACTGACATACACCTATACAAGTTAGGCAGGCTTAATATTTCTTGGCTATTTGAAGTTTATTGCTGATTTGGCTTTGTTTCAAATGAGAATTATTGAAAAACATTAAAAATTGGTATCTTTTTAATGTTTATACCAGGTTAGGTGCTAGTTTAAACATGTTTTAAATAGTCATTGCTTAAAAATGTTGTCTAGAGTTTATTTTCCATCGGCTATTTAAAATTAGTTGCTAATTTGAGTTTGTTTCTAATGAAAACTCACAAAACATTGAATATAAGACATTTTTTTATGTTTACATGAGGTTAGTTATTGATTTAAGCTTGTTTTACTGACATGCACCTATATAAATTAGGCAGGCTTAATATTTATTAGCTATTTGAAGTTTATTGCTGATTTGGCTTTGTTTCTAATGAGAATTATTGAAAAATATTAAAAATTGCCGTATTTTTTGTTTACACCAGGTTAGGTGCTAGTTTAAGCATTTTTTAAATAGCCATTACTTAAAAATGTTGGCTAGAGTTTATTTTCTATTAACTATTTAACATTAATTTTTAAATTGAGTTTGTTTTTAATGAAAACTCACAAAACGTTGAATATGAGACATTTTTTTTATGTTTACATGAGGTTAGTTATTGATTTAAGCTTGTTTTACTGACATGCACCTATATAAATTAGGCAGGCTTAATATTTCTTGGCTATTTGAAGTTTATTGCTGATTTGGCTTTGTTTCTAATGAGAATTATTGAAAAATATTAAAAATTGCCGTATTTTTTGTTTACACCAGGTTAGGTGCTAGTTTAAGCATGTTTCAAATAGCTACTGCTTAAAAATGTTGACTAGAGTTTATTTTCCATTGACTATTTAAAATTAATTGCTAATTTGATTTTGTTTATAATGAAAACTCACAAAACATTGAATATGAGACATTTTTTTTATGTTTACATGAGGTTAGTTATTGATTTAAGCTTGTTTTACTGACATACACCTATATACGTTAGGCAGGCTTAATATTTCTTGGCTATTTGAAGTTTATTGCTGATTTGGCTTTGTTTCAAATGAGAATTATTGAAAATAATTGAAAATTGGTAAATTTTCTAATGTTTACACCAGGTTAGGTGCTAGTTTAAGCATGTTTCAAATAGCTACTGCTTAAAAATGTTCACCAGAGTTTATGTTCCATTAACTATTTAACATTAATTGCTAAATTCAGTTTGTTTTTAATGAGAACTCACAAAACATTAAATGTGAGATAATTTTTTAGTGTTTACATGAGGTTAGTTATTGATTTAAGCTTGTTTTACTGACATACACCTATATAAGTTAGACAGGCTTAATATTTATTTGCTATTTGAAGTTTATTGCTGATGTGGCTTTGATTCTAATTAGAATTATAGAAAAAATTGAAAATTGGTATGTCTTTTAATGTTTATACCAGGTTAGGTGCTAGTTTAAGCATGTTTCAAATAACCATTGCCTAAAAATGTTGGCTAGAGTTTATTTTTCATTGACTATTTACAATTAATTGCTAATTTGAGTCTATTTTTAATGAATACTCACAGAACATTGAATGTTAGACAATTTTTTAATGTTTACATAAGATTAGTTGTTGGTTTCAGTTTGTTTTAATGACACGTAACCCTTATATGTTGGACAGGGCTATAATTTATTGGCAATTTTTAATTTATAGCTGATTGGACTTTGTTTCAAATGAGAATTATTCCAAATTTTATTGAATATTGGTGTATTTTTTTGTTTGCATCAGGTTAAGTGCTAGTTTAGGCAAGTTTTTAAATATCAAATGTGTGAACATGTTAGTAAGGTTTTGTTTTACATTGACTGTGTAACATGAACTGCTAATCTGAGTCTATTTTTAATGAAAACTCCCAGAACATTGAATGTGATGCAATATTTAAACGTTTATATATGGTTAGTTGTTGGTTTAAGTTTGTTTTACTGACACTTAACCCTTATATGTTGGACAGGGCTATTATTTATTGGCAATTTTTAATTTATTGCTGATTGGACTTTGTTTCTAATGCGAATTATTCCAAATTATATTGAAAATAAGTGTATTTTTTGTTTACACCAGGTTAGGTGCTAGTTTCAGCTTGTTTTAAATGACACAAATCTAAAAATGTTGACTATAGTTTATTTCCTTTGATTTATTTAAAATTATAGCAATGGAGTAGGCTGTGCTTAGAGATGCTTGGAAAACCGCGTCCTCGATCTCGCTCTTTCAAACCAATCGATCAATGGAGTAGGTGTGATAACCTTACTTTTTAAATGGGCGGGATTAAGTGTTTTGGGTTGCTCTATTCCAAGTTTTTTCAAAATAAATGCAAATGTGTCAGTTCAATGAATGAATGAAGTGCCAAAATATAATGCATTAAAACTAACAATTGTTTATGAACGTCCAATATTACAATGTTTATCAACTATTCACTAAAATATTCATTTTATTGTAGTAACAAGTACAAAGTGCAAGCTACCAAAAGTGGCCTTAATACATATTTCCTAGTCATGAATGGTTCCTTTAAAGAAATTGAGGTTCACAGACTGAGTGATGGAGGTAGGTTTAATAAATCCCTGTTTTGATTTATTCTACTAACCATTGAATTTTAGGTATTCTTTTATCAGTGGATAGCTCTTCATTTACCACCTACATGAAAGAAGAAGTAGATAGATATCGTATTGTGATTGGAAATCAAACGTGCATTTTTGAGAAAGAAAATGATCCAACCCTTCTGCGTTCTCCATCTGCTGGTAAACTTATTGGCTTCCTTATGGAGGACGGAGGACATGTTTATCGCGGTCAAGCATATGCCGAAATTGAGGTTAGTTATTTACGATTCTGAATCGACCAATATTTAATTATTTTTTGTGAAGGTTATGAAAATGGTGATGACACTAACAGCAAGCGAAGCGGGCAGTATATTCTACGTAAAACGACCTGGAGCTGTTCTGGATGCAGGTTCCATCATAGCCACGTTAGAATTAGACGATGCTTCTCTAGTCACCAAGGCCCAGCTGTACAAGGGTCCATTCCCCGAACTCGATGTGTCTGTACCTGTAACTTCACAAAGACTCAACCACATCCACACTTCGTACAAAAATATCCTAGAAAATACTTTAGCAGGTAAGCACTAACTAATTTTTTATTTTTCTGTATCAATATCGCGTAATTCTCCGCAGGTTACTGTTTGCCTGACCCCTACAATGCTCCACGTCTCAGGGAAGTTATAGAGAAATTCATGGCCAGCCTCCGTGATCCAAGCCTGCCTCTTCTGGAGTTACAGGAAGTAATTGCTTCTACCTCAGGCCGCATTCCTATAACCGTCGAAAAGAAAATACGTCGTCTGATGTCTCTCTACGAGCGTAATATTACCTCAGTTCTTGCTCAATTTCCTAGTCAGCAGATTGCTAGTGTCATTGATGGCCATGCTGCTAGCATGCAGAAACGCACCGAGCGCGATGGATTTTTCCTAGCCACTGAAAGTATAGTACAGTTGGTGCAGAGATACAGAAATGGCATAAGGGGGCGCATGAAGACTGCTGTGCAGGATATCCTTCGCAAATATTTTGATGTGGAAAGCCAATTCCAACAAGGTTAGTTGTATTTCTAATATTTAGTTGGTAGAGATTTAGAAAATCAGCTTATTTTAAAAAGCAATTTGAGGTTAGGATCCTAATTTAAGGTTATTATTAATGAGAACTTCCAGAATATGCTAAATGAAGTATGTTTTCTAATGTATAGATGAAATTTCATATTAATCGATGATTGTTTTAAAACAGAACTTCCATCAAATGCTGTAGGCTCTGTTTTAGAAAATTTATTTGAGGTTAAACTTCTAAATTAAAGTTAATTTTAATAAGAATTGCCAGGAAATTCTAGAGAAAGTCTATTTTCCAATATCTGTTGAGTTTAGATGTTAGTTGATGATTGTTTTTAATAGAAAAACAGCCATAAAATGCTGTGTGATCTGTTTTAGAAAATGCTTTTGAGGTTAGGATCCTTATTCAAGAATATTTTTAACAAAAAATTCCACACAATTGTAGATTCGGTCTGTTTTCCAATGTTTGTTAAGGTTAGACGTTGATTGAAGATCGATTTTTAATAGAAAGATTGCCGTAAAACAATTTAGGATCTGCCTTAGAAAATCTATTTGAGGTTAAGATCCTAAATTAACGTTATTTTTAATTAAAACTCCCAAAAAATTCTACATAAAGTCTATTTGCCAATGTCTGTTTGAGGTTAGATGTTAGCTGATGATAATTTTTTAATAAAAGAACTGCCGTAAAAAGCTGTAGGATAAGTTTCAAAAAATGGTTTTGAGGTTAGGATCGTAATTCAAGGACATTTTTAACGAGAAATTCCATATAATTGTAGATTCGATCTGTTTTCCACTGTTTGTTAAGGTTAGATGTTGATTGATGATTGTTTTTTAATAGAAAAATTGCCATAAAACACTGTAGGATCTGTTCTAGAAAATTTATTAGAGGTTAAGATCCTAAATTAACGTTATGTTTAATAAAAACTTTCAGAAAATTCTACATAAAGTCTGTTTTTTGAGGTTAAATGTTAGCTGATGATTGTTTTTAATAGAAAAACTGTAATAAAATGGCTGAAGGATGTTTTAGAAAATGCTTTTGAGGTTAGGATTCTAATTCACGAATATTTTTAACATGAAATTCCAGAAACTTGTAGATTCGATCCGTTTTCCAATGTTTGTTAAGGTTAGATGTTGATTGAAGATTGTTTTTTAATAGAAAAATTGCCATAAAACACTGTAGGATCTGTTTTAGAAAATTTATTAGAGGTAAAAATCCTAAACTAAGGATATTTTTAATAAAAACTTCCAGAAAATTCTAGATAAAGTCTATTTTCTAATGTCTGTTTGAGGTTAGATGTTAGCTGATAGATTTTTTTAATAAAAAAAACTGCATTACAATGGTTGTAGGATCTGCTTTAGAAAATGCTTTTGAGGTTAGGATCGTAATTCAAGGATATTTTTAACGTGAAATTCCAGAAACTTGTAGATTCGATCTCTTTTCCAATGTTTGCTAAGATTAGATATTGATTGATGATTATTTTTTATTAAAAAAATTGCCATAAAATGCTGTGGGATCTGTTTTAGAAAATTTATTTGAGGTCAAGATCCTAATTTAAGATTATTTGTAATGGAACGTCCAGAAAATTCTAGATAAAGTCTGTTTTCCAATATCTCTTGAGGTTAAGATCCTAATTGAAGGTTATTTTTAAAGAGAACTTCCAGAAAATGCTAGAAAAGTCTGTTTTCTGATCTCTGTTTGAGGTTAGATATTAATTAATGAGTATTTTTTAATAGAAGAAATTGCTGTAGGATTTGTTTTACAACAATTTTTAAGGTTAAGTTTTTAATTCAAGAGTATTGTTAATGAGCACTTCCAATCAATGCCAGTTAAAGTCTATTTGGCAATGTTTGTTTGAGGTTGGATGTTAGCTGATGATTATTTTTTAATAGAAGAGCTGCATTAAAAATGCCTATAGGATCTGTATTACAAAAAAATTTGAGGTTGGGATGCTAATTTATGGCTATTTTTCATGAAAATGATTTTTATTTTAGACTGTAAATTAATTTTACATGGATTTCGGTACAGATTAAGCTTGGTTTTATTGATGTGTCTGAAAATATTGAATGGAACCACAGAATTTTGTACAAAATTTATTCACCAAATTTTGTAAAACAATGTCTGTGAGCATGCGCAAATAGGTGCAAATTACGGTGACATCTGTGAGAAAACTGTCAAAATAGCCATGATTGTCGGTAAAGTAGAATTCTAACAAGATTTTATAATATTAGGTTAATGCATAAGTTCGTAGGGTTTTTATTTATTTATTTTACATAAACGCACGACAAAGCAAACAAGCTGCAGCAGTAATGAACGCGAGCGAGATAAGAGGAAGTGCGCGTAGTGTCGGCAGGCGGGGTAAACATATTCTTCTCTCTGCCCTCTGTGATTATTAATAAACACTAAAAATTGTTCGTTTGTGCATCGATGCGACGCCGACTTTGTACGAAATTCTGTAGGTTTTAGAACGTGAATATGCAGAATTTTGCACAGAATGTTGTACAAAATTCTGTGCCTTGTCATACAGGCCTAACATTTTTTTAAGGAAAACTTTTTCCAATTCGCAAAAACCGTTTTTTTCCTGAATGTGAACTCAGATAAAAGTTTATAATTTTAAGTAGTAACACAGTTATTTTACAAGAAGAGTTGAACGTGTTTAGTTTTATGTTTCTCTCTTAATTAAACTGAAAAACTCAATTGATGCAAGATATAATTATGGTAGCACGTGGTTTTAAAACTTTCAAATTTAAATTTTCCAGGAAGCTACGACAAATGTGTAGCAGCACTTAGGGAAAAGCACAAAGACGATATGTCAGCTGTGATGGCTACAATATTTTCACACGGTCATGTTGCCAAGAAAAATATGCTGGTCACAATGCTGATTGACCATCTCTGGTCCAAAGAGCCTGGCCTGACTGATGAGTTGGCTACGATTCTCAATGAACTAACTTCACTCAATCGAAGTGAACATTCCAGAGTGGCTCTTCGTGCAAGACAGGTAATTCTAATACAGTATGAACAAAAAATACTTGCAGATAAACATTTTAACAATTTTAATATACGTACTATGTTAGGGCTACATCATGTAACCAACTGAGAATTATATTTTTTGTATTTCCTTTAGGTACTAATAGCTGCACATCAACCCGCATACGAATTACGGCACAATCAAATGGAAAGCATTTTCCTCTCAGCCACCGATATGTATGGCTACGAATTCCACCCTGAAAACTTGCAGAAGCTTATTGTGTCTGAAACATCTATTTTTGATATCTTACACGATTTCTTCTACCACATCAACCGTGCAGTTTGTCATGCTGCCTTAGAGGTCTACGTTAGGAGGGCGTACACCAGCTATGACATCACATGCTTGCAGCACTTGGAGCTCAGCTGTGAGGTGCCTATTGTACATTTCCAGTTCCTCCTGCCCTCCACACATCCCAACAGGCTCATGCAGCTAGACAACATGAGAGATGAATCAGAAGAAGAAGGCCCCAAAGTCTTTGACAGTTTCCAGCGAACAGGTTGCATTGCAGCTTTCGAGAACTTCCAGCAGTTTGAACAATATGCTGATGAAATTTTTGACTTGGTGGAAGACATTTCCAGTGCTGTTTCTGTATCCGCTAAAGACATGAACGCTCTAGAAAGTGGATCTGAATCGCGTGGAAATAGCACCTCTATTAATGTCAGCTTGACTGTGGAAGGAAGCCGGACCAAGCAGGAGGAGGAAAAAGTACATGAGCCCATTCACATCTTGCATATCGGCGTGAAAGATAAAGGAGATATGGATGATTCCACCATGGGAAAGATCTTTGGCAACTTCTGTGCTCGCTACAAAGAGGAGCTCGAGAAGAGATGCATTAGGAGGATTACATTCATGCTCTTGCAGAAAAAGCAGTACCCTAAGTACTTCACGTACCGGAACCGTGACGGGTTCAGAGAGGACCGTATTTATAGGCATCTGGAGCCCGCATGCGCCTTCCAGTTGGAACTTAGCCGAATGAGGACATACAACCTTGAAGCGTTGCCAACATCTAATCAGAAAATGCATTTGTACCTTGGGAAAGCTAAGGTGAATAAAATTAAAACTAATAATAATTCAATGGAATTAACCTTTATTTTGTTTTAGGTGGCACCTGGTCAGGAGGTAACTGACTACCGATTCTTCATCCGCTCCATAATTCGACACTCGGATCTCATCACCAAGGAGGCTTCTTTTGAATATCTGCAAAATGAAGGAGAGCGTGCTCTCTTGGAAGCCATGGATGAACTGGAAGTTGCTTTCTCGCATCCACATTCCCGCCGCACTGACTGCAACCACATTTTCCTTAACTTCATTCCATCTGTTATAATGGATCCGGCTAAGGTATGTACTGGAATTGACTTAATAAATGGGAAATTATGTAAAAATATTGTTTAGGAATTATAAAATCCATTATTTAATCTAATGCTGCCTGTTTTTCCCAGAGAATATGTATCTAGGGTATTCCCTGGAGAAATGTGTATTATAAATATTTCAAAGGAATCCTCTAGAGAAATTTGGTTTATATATACTTAAATAAACCCAGGAGAGTATGTGAATAGAATGTAGGTAGGGTATTCCCTGGGGAATTGTGTATTGTAGGACATATAGTTAGGGAAATGGGAATTAATTACTGCTATAGTCCAGATACTCAATGAGTCGATGCACGTCATAAACACTAGTTGCGTCACAAATTTACTACGTTTATAAACAATTTCAAGACGATACAGCAAGTATTAGGTATGCAACACATCTAACATGAAATTTCTTAAAATAAAATTCAAGTATTTTACAATTCTAATTTCTAGAATGTTACGAATTATTTTAGCAAGAAACAAATATTTAAACATTTAAAAGGCTATATGCTGTAATTCCATCAGTCCTCTACGGGGGTTATCTTTTTCCCAGCGAAAACCAATATCCTTCAATATTTTACCTAGCGAAGATATACTTCCACTAAACAAATCTCTTTCTTTCAACAAACGCAAAAGTGATTTTCGTGTTATATGTTGCTCTAAAAATTTGAAAATTTAACTTGCTTTTAAAAAAATGGTAAACCGAAGAAGTACTTACTGTCTCTATACATTTCGTAAATTACATTTCGAATTGCAACTTGGTCGAACTCGTCTATTTCACGAACAGGCTTCGTTCTAGGTTTCTTTCGTTTTGGACTGTTTATAAGTTCTGCAGACTTTATTGTTGTTGATACAGCACTAACGGTTGCGATGTTTGAATTCAAAGCATTCGCAGCTCTCTGCAATATTTGTTTTTAAACTATAAAGTACAATTGAAGAAAAACGCAATACCTCTCTAACAGCATTTTAAGGAATTAATGGTCCTCCATTGTCTCGCTCCCTTTCAAAATATGTTATTAACGAAGCAATGAGCTCCTTAGATTGTTTGCACAAAGCTTTCGGCATCACGATCACACTTGAGAACAGATCACGAAAGTAAGGTTTAATTCGCCACATACGCTTGAAATCGTTGAAAAACGACATGTAAACGCAGCGCACTATTCTACCAACTCGATAACAAGAAATAAGACACTAACATGAAATTTCGCCCTTGCAATGGTAAATAACTTACAAATGTAAACAGTTTCTTGGATAATTATCGTTTTCTGAATAAAACGAATTATTTCCTTTATTTATTACGCCATATTCAACATACAAGTAATGGTGATATTTGTTTTGTAGGGGTTGGTATTGAAAAAATGTATGACGTGCATTGACTCATTGGGTATCTGGACTATAGAAGGCCTTATTAGAGAAAATCGTCGATTTTCAATTAGAGATTAGATTTCAGAAATTGTTAGTGAGTGTAGGATCAGCCCATAGTATTATTTGTAATCTAGGTTACAGCAAAGTTTATTCGCAATGGATTCCTCGTCTCTTGTCTAATGAACAAAAATGTTTGCGATTGGGCTTATCTCTGCAACACCTCATAGACTACAGGCAAAATGTCAATAGTTGCTGGTGACGAAACGTGGTGCCATTACTACGAGCCATCCAGTAAGTTATCGTCGATGCAGTGGAAACATTCAAGTTCACCACCGCCGAAGAAGTTTAAAGCACAACCTTCTGCAAGCAAGATGATGTTAACATTTTTTTCGACCATGAAGGACGCTTTGAACTTTGAACAAGCTTCATCAAGCAATAAGACAATGCTAGGCCTCATGTCTGTTTGTCTGTCAAAATCTTCAAAGAAATTGAAGGTTTTAGAGCATCCATCCTATAGCCCGGATCTATCGCCTTGCGATTTTCATATTTTAGAACCGCTGAAAAAGGCGTTAGTAGGTCAGCAATTTGAGTCTGACGCAGATAGCTGTGGAAGACTCCTTCAATCAGCAGCAAAATTGTCTCTAATACTTGATATGTTGTTGCATTTGACTGTGGACAGCAAACACTACGTTTTATGCGGTCAGTGCCAATTTCAAAGTGACCATCACAACCTGCTCGAAGTTACATTATTACAACCGCTTGGTATGTTTACAAATTGCTTAAACCGATCGCAATATTTAGTCTACTTGTACCTAATTTTACAGAATATGACACAAAAATTTAGGCAGATATATTTATTCATTAACCTAAAGCAGTTGCGCAAAGTATAAAGCGATAAAAAATCTGCAGTTAAGTAGACGGTTTCCTCTTTCTTTTGCGTACTCTGATTGTTTTCTTCGTTCCACCATACAAGATTTCCATTCTAAAGTGAAAACTGTCTGTTTGACTACTGAAAATCAGGAAGATACCCATTCGTTAGTTCTAAAAAGAACCCTATTTTGTAACAATTTGAAAAAAAAATTCGCACTCCTTGTTCGCCGAATAAATGACGTTTCTTGACGCTGGATAGTTAATCAAGTTGTAATATGCATGAACGAGGTCTAAAGCTAACACCAGCCGATTTGGCTACATAATCTTTTACAGTTATTTTCGATTGTATCCTTACAAGAATCTAAAATGTACAAACACCAAATCAATAGATGGAGTATCATATAAATTACATAATTTTTGTATCATTTTTTTTAAATTTCGGGGATCCAGTATCTTCTAAAAAATTGTTAATTTTGATTAAGCACTTCTGCCAATTTAAGTTCTTTCGAATGCATGTACTAGAAAAATATCCATAATATTTGTTACTCCTGAATAATAAATAAATAATACAAATACAAAACATTTCTCACATTCAAAGCATTTTTCCAAAATGTTGATCCGTAATACGAATACAGTGAAAATTAGAAACATATCCAAATTCAAAATATACCGGCTGTAGAATTTAAAAAGTTGCCAAGGGAGTCCAACGATAATTTTTACGTATAATGTTGATAGCTTCTATATTAATTACAAAAATCAAAAAGTACAGAAACCAGAATTAGCTTATGCAAAAATTATTATTGCATTCCTTGTACAAACTTCTTCTATTCTATACCCGATATACGGCATTCCATTGAAGCTAAGAAATCTAACGTAATTTCAAGCTAAACCAAATGTATCAAAAAACAGTCTATCCTGGTTAATATTTTAATATTATACATTTATATTTCATTTTGGATATCCTAACTAGAATTAAAATATCAAGGCATAACAAACAATGAATATTGCATTCATAATAGTACTTCTTACGGCAATACACTTATAATAAAAGCCCCAACATTTTTTTACTTAAAAAAATAAAAACAATTTTAACACACAGGGTTAACAAAATTAGGACAATCCCTTTTCTTTATATTAATTGAAACAAATGAATATCTAGACGGATTAAGAATTCATTTTGACTTGCGATTTCGTCGTAAATGATGTCAAATTTTTTATTTTAAATAGTATACCCTGAATATTATTATTTTAAATAGTACGTTATCCCTATAAATTAATATTCAAGATATTTTATCTAATAAAATAAATTGTACTGTAGTATAGAGGGTGTTGCAATTAAAACAGGAACGTATATTTGGATTACAGTAAATAATAATTTAAAAAATTGCTGACTTTATGACCAGGCAGAAGTCTGAAGGCCGGGGAACAGTAAATAATTACTGAATCTAAAACGTATGTTTAAGAGAAGTTTCTGTTCCTATTTCCATCGGACGATCAGTAACGGTTGTCCAAGATTTATAAATATTCGTTTATGGTTATTACACGCACATTCTTTACGGAAGCAAAGTTAGGCAACTAAAAAGGGTAAAACAAACGTGTATAATTTTCCATGGTGGCCTCCGCTCATGACAATTATTGTTGATCACCATTGTATGAGACACCATTTTAATATGTAAAATAAATCCGCATGGGACATGCGATGATCGGAAATGCATTGTGATACAATACCGAACACACAATGCATTTTAGGATTGGTAAACATATTTCGAACCAACAGTACACACAGAAAGCAGGACTTGTCTAGTAAAAGCATAAAATCGACAAAATATAACAAACTATTCATTAAAACAATAGCATTTTTCTGTCAAGGCACTATTTTATAACAAATACCTCAATACAAAATGCTAATCACAATTCTGTAGAGGGGTTTTCTGATTATAAACATTGTGGTCCTTTGAGCCGTATGAGAATAGTGTTGAATACAAAGGCGTCGCTAAATTTACAACAGCTTATCTTTATCTGATGAAAGGATGAAAGTACATCGTTAACCGCCTGTTAAGTGTTGCTTCTAGTGATGTTCGATTCGTCCGTACTCTATCATCGATTTTGAACACACACATTTAACCCCAATATAACCACATGTTTTAAACCCCGTAATACTGAATCGTCACGTTTGTTTAGGCGTGGTAAAAATACCTGTATAATAAGCAATGAAGTTTCCACCAACAGACATATTGCTTAGTTAAAGCATATAAAACATTGACACAAATTGATAACAACGCCTCCAATTTTGTAATTAACGAAACAAAGGATCTAAAGAAAGGCAAGTAGGAGGAAATAACAATTGTCTTATCAACGCATTTTTTTCAATTTAGGAAGTAAAGTTCAAATTTTATTGCCGCTCATACGACATAAATCGTTCTTTATCTTCAACAACACTTGGCTTTATTATGTACTAAAAGTTTAACAGCCATTACAGGGTTATTATTGGACCATGCATGTGACAAAAAGAAATTCTTGCTGGGTCTTAGAAAAAATTGTCAGTAATAGAATACGATTGCTCACGATGGGTTGCACAAGCTGAAAAAGTGATAATTTGAATTTACATTCCCGCTGTGACGAAATCCATAGTTTAGCTACATTAAAGAAAAACAACTGTAGAGCGTGTATATAATTTCAACAAAATTATATAATTTCTGAAATTTGAAAATGTTGCTTGTAATATAGCATAAATTAAAGGTAATTCAAGGGTCTTATTTAAGCCATTGAATACCGGGACCGGACGTTTTGGCGCGGCCGGTTTGGCGTGGCCGGTTTGGCGCAGGGACGATTTGGCGCAGGAACTGTTGGGCGCAGAGACGTTTGGGTGCAGGGACGTTTTGGCGCAGGGACGGTTTGGCGCAGGGACGATTTGGCGCAGAGACGGTTTAGCGCAGGGACATTAAGAGGTAATCTTTTATAAATCTTGCACAAAATATTTAGAAAATATTTACTGAAAATATTTATTTAAGAACAAAAAGCGCCACATTTTATCTTTTTCTAATATTTATTTATAATGTTTTATAAATGTTGTGTGCTACTTGGGTTAGTGCAGAGGTTTGGCAAATAGTAATTTTTTGACTGAATAACATAAATACAACAATATTGTTGCATAAAAGATATTCTAGAATGCTTTTGGTGAAGATATTTATAATAAATCAGCTGTTTCATCAATTGGATTTATTAATAAAACTGAATAATTCAGTAATTTTATTAACTACACAAAACTGTTATAGAATAAACTATTTTTAGATATATTTGCGCCAAAACGTCCCTGCGCCAAACCGTCCCTGCGCCAAACCGTCTCTGCGCCAAACCGTCCCTGCGCCAAACCGTTCCTGCGCCAAACCGGCCGCGCCAAATTGGCCGCGCCAAACCGGCCGCGCCAAACCGGCCGCGCCAAAACGTCCTAGACCGTTGAATACCTATTTAGTTCAGCATTCATCACAGATAAGGTATTAAGCATTTGCAACATTAGCTGTTCGTCCCAGTAACAGATTAGCAGTAACAGTCTTGCTATGCATGCCCAAGATTTTGTGATCAAGTACCATCATGGTAATAAATATATTTATAGGCGTTTTGCCATTGCTTTAACTGTAATTAAAAAATACAGTGAATATATACATGAACGAAAAAATTAGTATACTTTGGGATTTGAAAAGCAAACCTTGCCCTTAAAGCCTCTTACCGCTAAGCTATTACGGCAACGTACTACTTACACCGCAAGCCCATACATCAGCATATTTGTAATTTCAGTGTCAATAAATAATTACTTTAAAACTGTATACACGTTAAATTTCAAGCATATGATGCAGAAAAATGTTACTCTCCATTTCCATTCCGATTAGGAAACTACGTAGTATACAGGGTGGTGAATTGTTCTATGCTCAGCTTTGGCGTCTCGGCATCGGCATCTTGGCATCGGCACCTCGGTATCGTTAAATTAGAGAACAACTGAGCTTTCTGATTGAGATTCTGAAAAGAAAACCTCAATATTTTAATTCGTTCTTGATTTATTACGAAAAAACTGAAAATTGTGATTTTAGAAATAAATTATTATCTTTCCTACCATTGATGCTATTTCAATCAAACTTGGTAGCTTTATATGGCAGGGAAGATAATAATTTATTTCCAAAATCATACTTTTCAGTTTCTTCGTGATAAGACAAGAACGACTCAAAATATCCATGATTGCAGATTCTCAATCGCAATAAAAAAGCGCAACTTTTCTCCAATTTAACCGACCTCGTATTTCGTGCCGTTTACGAGATGCCAATTGCGAGCATCGAAAAATCACCACCTGTTAGTGCACTAAGCGAATATAGTGTAATACTCAAAAAAGGTATCTTAACGTTTAAACAAAATTATAGTGTGGGTCTTAATGAAAAATGTAAAATAACTAACAAAAATTAGTTGGATGGGGATTTTATAACGTTAATTTTCAAGAAGAAATTGTAAAATGCTTAATTAATTAAATTAGTATAAATTCTTGCATATCTCTTACGCCAATCACTTTAAGCGGATTTTATATTGGTTACGTCTATTTTATGGGAAAGGTTTCCTTTAAAGGCCATAATTTTTTGCACAATAATCCCAGCGTTTACGAAAAGTTCTGTTCAAAACACCGTCGAAAATATCTATTCTAAATAAATAATTGCAAGATTTAACAAATTTTATTGAAGAACTATTTATCTTGTTCATTTACTTCCTGAGAATGTTTAAGATGAGCAATAACTACTTACTGAACAGTCTTATTTTATAATCACCCTAAAACATTTAATATCTGAACTTGGTCAGTAGTTCCCAGATGCATGGTAGTAACTTTTCCCGTAACCTCCTCCTTTTGTATCAACAAGACGGAGTTCTTCTGCATTATGTTGTTTAAAGTAGGAAGGTAACAATGTTTTTGTAATAAATACATCAACGACGACCAAATCCACATCAGCGAATCTGACCTACTCACATTACTATTCTATAAAAACTAGTTTCTTAGGAGAAAGCGTTAAGGATTCTGGAAGATATACAATGAGAAAAATTAACTCAATTTTTACACATCATTTTTTGATTAGCGAACAGATTCAACTTGAAATTAATTCTCTTCCTGAAGACTGTTAAGTTGCAATCAGTTATCAATGTAAACATTTATTCTGATTATTATCTTCAATCTGAATTGATTTTTCCAAAGTTCTAAGAAGTATGATGCAAAACGTATACGAACCTATTAGGAACATTTTAAATACTGGAAATAAATTCCATTTCTTAAATTTAAAAAGTAAACGATGGTTTTATTAGTAAAAAAAAACAGTCGATTGCGAAATATTGTCGAGTGAGCGGTAGAAAAGTTGGAAAACAACAGCTATGAAATGTATTGGCAAAATAAAGTTTACTATTGAAAACTAACTTCAATGAAGAGAGTAACGTCATAAATAAACTAATCGCGTTTATAACTGGGGAAAAAATTCAATTTATTTCTGTATGTTTTTTTTTTAAACTTTGTATTTCCATTCTTCACGATTACATTGTATAACAATATATCTACATGTCTACAGTTCAGAAACACTAAAAGGTCGCACGAGCTACATTACACAAACGCGGTGATAATTAAACTTGCGCTTTTAGCAGAACTTGTCTTAATAAACGAGCTCTAAAACAAGAGTGTGTCGTGGTAAAACGCCACACGTATTATACACACCGCTTTTGCAAATGTGATCACATAGCCATAACACTGAAAAGTTCCAAAACTTCTGAACAGAATGCTATGTGTTGCTGCAAACACAAGCGCAGAATGAACAAAATAATGGAACCGAATCGGCAGCTATGAAAATACAAACGTGTATGATTGAAATATGTTTGTAAGTACATGTTTTAGTAGCACCGACGTTCAAATCAGTCTGTGAATTATATTTGTAAGTATTGGAAAGAATGCTAAAAACTCCTTCAAAAAATGGTTGAAAATCACTGAAATGTAATCAAAACGTGTGCTAACAGAGAAAATATCTTTATGTCACCCACAAAGCCATTCTTATTATTTAGTAAGGCTTTCATGCTTGAGACGTTCTATTTTTAAGAGATTTGCACTAAGAGGCTGTAAATTTCTGTAGAGCTTTCGTAACTATCCTTGTGTAGTTTATTAAATTTTTCAGCCACAGAAAAATGATGTGCAAAGAATTTTTTATCAGATTGCGTTATTTATTGTCAAGCTTCCATTTTATTCTGCAACGATAAGCCTATAACACAACATTCACCAACCGCAATTTACTGAAAAAATCGTATACCGTCTTATGTCAAACACCTATGATATTCCAAACAAGGTGACTATGTCAAAACATTTGCTAAACTGTACCTGAATGATAAATGAATTTTTTCTGAAACTGCATTTTCTGTAGTATAAAATTTATTATATTTTGTACTTCACTGTATAATATTACGTAAAATTTCAAAAAATTCATGGTAAAAATTTGAGATAAGTACATAAAACGCTTGTATAAGAGCCTTTTTTCGGTGTTTATAACCAACGACTTGGCACCAGCAGTATTTTCGTGCTTCTTCTCAGCGCTGATGTAGAAACACGGGGAATCTACCGTTTAATGTCGAATTCAAACGACAGAAACATTGAACTATTTTAAGGCATTTAGAAGATTCCACGCTTGCCAAAGAAGCATTTAAAAATGTGGTTGATGAATAGCAGGACTAAATTTTTATTTAGATGCATTTTGCGGTGGTATCTAGATTTTGAACTTTTTGGGCGTTTTAAGGGTTTTCTTTGAGAAAGCGCGCGTACCCACCAAACTAGCTCATAAAATAAATACTAAAGGAAAATATTCACAAAATATTAAATTCTACTACCGAACGCTTTTAAAGTTGTTTACAATTTACCAGCACGGCACCGTCGAATCCCCTAGCGAATTCTGGCACCAAATTCTATTCTGATGTAACATCTTAGTACGAGTAAACCAGCTTCAATGACAAAAAATACTTTAAACGCAATTTTTATATGGATATTATTAAAAAGGACAATCTATAATGTTCTACAATATTTGCCATTTAAAATGCATTACAAATATAAAGCGGTTCCGGTTTTAAAGATTTAAAGTATGTATTGCTTACATAACTCTGTTTCATCAGTATTGTAAACTGTAAAGTTGGATGATGTAGGAAAACAAACGAAATAAGTGGACGCGACTGCCTCCCTGGACTTTCCCATACTGGAAACTGTTCATATCATCTTTATTCAACAGTAGAGTTATTTTCCTCAAAACGGTTGTTCAAGCGCTATCCTAAAACCTTGCCTCGTAACGAATAGACTTACAAGGCTTGTAAGAAGTCCCGCCAAATATCTGCGGTGCCCCGTAATTTCCTTTTAATATGCAACCAGGCATACTTCATTC